>CANJKZ010001121.1:600000-815000 GCA_947471745.1 Closterium sp. Naga37s-1
CCGTGAGGAAGAGAGGACGCAGGAGGAGACGGCAGGGGAACTCGTAGTGGAACAGAGGAAGGACGAAATGCCATAGTGTGAGTGCGGCCTGTGCAACTAGCGCGACCAGGGGATTGGAGGAGGACACGGATGCGGAACACGACGACCAGTGCGACCAGCGCGAACAGGCGAGGCAGGGCGAAATGCAGGCTCACGACGCTCTGTAAGTTAGTCTGTCTATTCAGTGTAAGGAGAAGGAGCAGACAGTGGGGAGGCGGGCTGTAACTGTGGTTGCGGTTGGTCAGGTGGTGGACATATTTGAGGTGGAGTAAGGTCAGTAGAAGACGGGAGACTAAGAACCTGGCGACGCAGTGGGACAAAGTACGGTCGTGGTCACACAGCGCCTCCAGCACTAGTACCGACAGCTCCAGCACCCCCAGCGCCAGCACCTCTAGCTCCTCCGGTACCTCCAGCTCCAGCAAGACCTCCAGCACCTCAGCACCTTGAGTACCAGCAGCACCACCAGCTCCAGCAGCTCTGTACCTCCAATACAAGGACCTCTGGGTCTAGCAGCTCCAGCACCTCCAGCACCTCTAGTACCAGCAGCACCACCAGCTCCGGAAGCTCCAGTACCTCCAGCATGAGCACCTCCAGGACAAGCAGCTCCAGCGCCTCTGGTACCTCAAGCTCCAGCGGGACCGTAAGCACCTCCAGCACCTCGAGCACCAGCAGCACCACCAGCTCCGGCAGCTCCAGCACCTCCAGCACGAGCACCTCCAGGACCAGCAGCTCTAGTACCTTCAGTACCTCCAGCTCCAGCAGGACCGCCAGCAACTCCAGGACCAGCAGCTCCAGCGCCTCCAGCTCCAGTGCCTCCAGCGGCAGGCCCCCCAGCTCCAGTAGCGCCACTCCGAAGGCGGGTGCGACGAGCAAACCACTCGCGCAGCTTCAGTGGAGAGAGAGGCTCCCGCCGTGACGAGGCACCCGCAGGACCTCCAGCAGACATAGTACCTCCAGGCTCAGCACCTCCAGACTCAGTACTCCCAGGCTCTGCACCCTCAGGCTCAGCACCCCCAGGCTCAGCAACCCCAGGCTCAGTATCCCCAGGCTCCGCACGCTCACGCTCAGCACCCCTAGGCTCCACACGCTCAGGCTCAGCATCCAAAGGCTCCGCACCCTCAGACTCAGTAACCTCAGGTTTCACACGCTCAGGCTGAGCACCTCCAGACGCAGCACCCCCACATTTCCCCCAACAGCACCAGAGTCGACAGCTACCTCGACAGGCTCAGCCAAGGGGAGTGGCTTTACCTGAGACACACCTGAGGGAGTAGGACCCTGAGGGGCAAGAGGTCTACTGGAGGGGGACCGAGAGCGAGCAAGAGCGGCGGGGGGGGGGAAGAGGGGCAGTGCGGTAGGGGAAGAGGCGGTAAAAGGGAATCGACTCTTCAAACGTGATGTCCTAAGAGGGCAGGACACGGCGCGAGGTGGGGTGGTAAAACTGCTAGCTAGGCGTGTCAGGGGGAAAGCCAAGGAAGACGTAGGGAAAAGCGCGAGAGGCGAGCTTGTCCGCGGAGGTATTGCGGACAAAGGCACGACAGCCCCATACCCAGAATATCGCCAACCTCTCCCGTCCAGCGCAGTATAGGCAAGGTCTCCGGCAAGGAGACACAGGAGCAGAGGTTGAGCTGATGCGCGGCGTACCGGACCGCAAACGGCAACAGAAAATGGGGAGCCACCGCATGGATCATGGAGGTACGAGCGACCTCCATGACTAAGCCAATGCGGCGCCCAGCAACCCGATTTTGCTACGGGGAGGCCGGAAGCGTGAACGACTGGAGGATTCCCTCCCCACGACAAAAGTCCCGCAAGAGGTCAGAGGAGAACTCACCACCTCTGTCAGAGTGCGGACGCAGGACAGGAAGGTCCTTATGGAACCGCTCGCGGAGCTGGAGACGGACTGCGTGGATCCAAGGGATCAAGAAATTAGGGACCTCACCCTTGCTGCACAAGGGGAAGATCATGGTGTAACGCGTATAGTCGTCAACAACCAGCAGAATGTAGCGCTTGCAACCCTGTCCACGGATGCGGGCTGGGCCCCACACGTCCATGTGGAGAGTCTGCACGAGAGCAGTCGTCGGGGGAAATGAGGAGGAGTGAGGAGCGGCGCTCTGCCGCCCCTTGATGCAAGGAAGGCAGGGTGGGGCGGGCGAGGGCGGGAAGGGAGGCAGAGACCTAGGAAGACTAGAGACAAGGAGGCGGGAGTGCATGTCATGGAGGCGTGGTAGGGAGGGATGACCAAGGCCGTGGTGCCAAAGGGGAGTCTGGTACAACAGGAGGCGACACGAACAGGGGGTTGCTAGCTGACCTAACGTAGACGCAGACTAAGCTACCTGAGGAAGCTCAGTAGTCAATGTGTACAGACTTGACCCAGGCCGACGGGTGAACGTGGCCAGGTGACGGCCAGTCCGGGAGCACGTACAGATTGCCACACGCTGTCCTCCAGGGGTGAAGGTATCAACCCATTCATCTCGAAGGACGGTGTTGCTCACCAAGTTCTTAGAGAACGAGGGGAGGTGAAGACCTGAGAGTGAGCCAGACGGAATCGCTGGACACGGGAGAACAGTGGAGGAACGTGCAAGAACTGGGCCCCCAAGGGGTCAGCCAGACTGACTGCAACAGGTGCAGGGAGTGGTGTGACTGTGGTAGTGTCGCGAAAGAAATAGCGGGAAGCACCTGAGTCAAGCGTGAAGGTGTGCAAGGCCTCAGTAGGCGCATTACCAGGGAGATCAGACTCACTAGCACCTAGAGCAGCAGTCTCTATACCTGGGTCGGGCGGCATACACAGGTAACAATCACTCTCAGCATTAACAGTCAAGGCATACATGGCAGCAAGGATAGCATCATAGTCAAGAGCAAAGATATCAACACCCTGCCTAAGCAGCTCTAGCCAGCGGGGGAGCTCAGTCGCGTCGGGAAACCTTGCGCGCCAGACGTCGTCAAGACGGGAGAAACAACGGAAATGTGTGTGACCAACCTTCCTGCATGTCTGACCAGCGCGGTCAACTGTGCAAATGACGTACTGGCAGCGAACACTACTCCAAAACGCCCCACGCTGAGCAAGCCATTCACGAAGCTCCTGGGGCGTAGGGGTCTCCCGCTGACGCTGCTGCTGCTGCCTCTAACCACCGACAGAACTTCCCCTCTGACCAGGTCCACCTCGACCACCACCACTTCCGCCGCCACCACTCCTACTGCCGCCACCACTGCCGCGGCCACCACTCTAACTGCCGCCACCACCGCCGCCACCAACGCCTCCAATCCCACCACCACTCCGTCCTCCACCTCCACCACCTCCACCGCCTCCACCACCGCCTCCACCGCTGCCACCCCCACCACCCTTGCCTCCCTTGCCCCTGCCGTTGTGGCGCCTCCCACTAGGAGCAAACGCAGCCCCGACCTCCTCAGCACGAAGGAAGTCAGCAGCAGCAGCAGCAGAAGCGTAGGAGAGGGCAAAGGGGGGGGGGGGGGAACACCCCTCAAAGAAGGGAGTGCGAGGAGTGCCACGAGGAGCACCTACAGCGACTATGCTAGCCTCAGCTGCAAGGAGGTGCTTCTCGAGCAGGTTGACAGTGAGGTCGGTGGGGTCCATGGCGAGAAAGTCCATTCACCGCACCTGTCGTCGTGAGAGCGTACGCTGTGACTAGAGGCATTTTAGATTGATGTGGTCGGTGTAGACCATTGGCTTAGCTCCTTCTAGGTAACACCTCCATGCGTTGAAGGCTATGACGATCGCCAAGGCTTTGTTATCATGTATGGGGTAGTTAAGCTCTGCTCTGTTTAGTTTCTGACTTTGGTACGCGATGGGTTGCAAACCGCGTCCGTGATCATGCATTAGTTGCGAGAGAACGACGGCTTATTCGGGCTTTGCCAGCTTGCCTGGACTTTGTTATGCTATTTCTAGCTTAGGTTGAATTTATCATGCATAGATATGCTTGATTTCCTAGGTTAGTTGCATTCCTACATTCTATTATAGTTATAGCACCGAACTAGGTTATGTGTACCGAAATCAAGCCTTTTAGTTCCCACCGAATTGCTTTCTATCGAGTTCGGGAAGGTTCTGTTCGGGACGCTTCGCCACCGTCAGAACATTTGCGTAACACCTGGGTTACCTGCCTTGTGTCGAGACTATATGTAGCGTCGTGTTGTACCCATGTGAATCAATCATTTTACAACCCACTTTCAGAGCGTGATCCTAGATCCTCACATAAGTACTTCTCCGACTTCCTGGTCACAAGAGCCTACATCCACTTCATACTCCCTCTCTGGATATGGTAGGACCAGCACTGAGACGGTTGTCGGAGCTGTCTGTAGCTGCTCCATGGCTTGCTACCGAGGAGTATCCCATTTACATATCCTTTTTCAGTAAGTTCAACAGAGGCACTGCCATCTTAGCGTACTGTGGCATGAAAATGTTATAATAGTTGGCAAAGCCTAGGAAATACTGGAACTCCTTAATGTTCTCAAGAGCATTCCACTTCTTCACGACTTCGATCTTCCACGGGTCCATGTGTACGCCCTCGGCACTCACCATGTGCACAAGGAACTGCACCTTGTTCTGGGATAAGTCGCACTTCGACAGTTTCACGTGGAATTGATTTTTTTAGCAAGATCTCGAAGACTTTCCGCAGATGCTCCACGTGCTCCTTAATGTTCTTTGAGTATATAAGAATGTCTCCAGGTACACCACCACGTACTCGTCCAATGAGGGCTGTAGGATGTGGTCCATCTCTACCTAAAATGTTGTTGGTGTGTTGCAGAGTCCGAATGCCAGAACTAAGTTCTCGTAAGAACCGTATCTATTACGGAACGCCGTCTTATGGATCAAGTTGTCCGCCATTTTAATATGCCAGTAACCCGACTGTATGTCCAGTTTAGAGAAAACCGTTGCACCACACAATTGATCCATAAGGTCGTCTATGCGCGGTATCGGGTATTTATATTCGATTTTCTGTTTGTTCAGTGCTCGGTAGTCAATTCACATCCATAGACTACCGTCCTTCTTTGGATTGAAGAGATCTGGTTCGTCGTAGGGTGATGTGAAGGGTTAAATAAGCTTCTAGTCTAGAAGCTTCAATCTCATATCTGCAAGATCTGCTGGGCTGAGGCGATACGGTGCACGGAAGGCTGGCTTTGCACATGGTTCTTCCACTATCTCGTGCTGGTGAGTTCTCTCCGGGGGCACTCCTGTAGGTAGGTCGTTCGGATGATGTCCTTGTACTCCTCTAAAAACTTATGTACAGCTACAAGTAGCCCAGAGTTTGGCTTCTCCTCTTCTACTGCTCAATCTCGGGGCTAAACCGCTTCAGAAGAACTCGCCCAAATATGAAATCCAGACCCTTGATGTTTGTGACTGGTAGCGTCGACCTCCACCTCAGCACCCCTATCTGTAACTGTAGAGTTGACTCGCCGTGGATGGGAAGAATCCTGCCGTCCACAATCTTTGCCGTGAACTGGGTCTCCTCCGAGAACTTTCCAATCTTCTCCAACATCCCACGGTCGCACACCGAGTGGGACGCTCTGCTATCCAACGTCACTTGGAGATGTCGCCTTTACAGAGAACCTCGAGGAGTAGTGGTTGTTGTCGCTCCGAGTAACTAAATATATTCTCATTGATATCACGAGGAGTAACTCTACCAAAGTCTTACTTTCGGGGGTGTTCGGCTGGAGTTTCCTGGTCGATGCAGGGTCTTGTTTCGCGGATTCTCCTTTTATATCGGCGATTTCCCCCTGATGCCGGCAGCCATGATGTTTTAAATTTGCGCCATCATTTTTTCCTTTTTTCGCCCTCTCCGAAGCCACCACGTTTTCTGCTTTTTGCTTTTTCCCGGATCGTTTCATTGTCGCCAGCTCAATCCACGGCCATTGGCGTGAGTCGTTTTTTTACTTCAAGAGTGTTGCACTGTTCTTGCCTTGCAACTTCGCATGCGTTTTTCTCATGTTCGAGGGTGCCGCACTGTTCTTATTTCGGTTTTTACCGGCCGCTGCTTCGCATTGACTTTGTCGATTTCCATCTGGTCTGCGGTCGTGGGGGGTGACGATTGCGTTGTGCTGAAATTTCTGCTTAGATGGTTGCGTCGTGTTCTATGGTGGCTACTGTTTAGCATGTCATACCTTTCTGCGGCACACACTGTGTCCCTGTAGCTGTTGCAATTCATCGCAAATGACCTGTCGGCGGATTCCGTTTTTTAGTCCCGCTGCGTCGGCTGTTGCAACCCGCCGTTTTTTGCAGGTTGAAGAAAGCTTCCACGTGTTGCATGTACTGTGCTACACTCCTGAATTGCTTGTGTCGGTAGATATTTATGCAGTATTAATCAATTTGAAACGTTCTATTAGTGGTGCCCGAAACTGCGCCCACGTCCCTTCACACTGGACAATATTGATGTTCTATGTAAATCCAATTCAGTACCGAGCCTCGTAACAGTGTTGCCGCGAGCCGAATTTGCATCACGTCGTGGGTCGGGTTCGTGCATCCAATGGCCTTGAAGTAAACCTCGAGTACAGCTACAAATCGACGGACGTCATTCCCCTTCGCGCTCGAATCCGATGCCTCAAGTAGCCTCGGCTTCGCTGCTTCGAGGTTGACTGTAGCTGGTACCGTTGTCGCATGTATGAATGTCAGTTTTGCTGCCACTGCGGCTGTTGCTGACGCTACTGCTGACTGGTTCGCGATCATATTCTCGGGACGTAGAAGTGTCGCGCGACACTGCTCCTATTCGGCACGAAGAGCCCTGAGCTCTTGTAGAAAATTGTCGACGCTCCCTTCCATGCCCGTTAGGGTAACCACTCGGGGGGGGGGGGGGAGGGGATAAAGATCAACGCGAAACTGATTTTAAGGTACTTGGATCGGCGTAATCCTCGTGCCCCTGGAATGCTTGTTTGTTTGTTTTTTTTTTTTTTTTTCAAGGCTGGACTTTGGTGAGCGAAGAACTTTGAGTGAGAAGCTCTGATTACCAAGTGAGCGAATCGAGGATCGAGTTCAGTAAAATGATTATGATAAACTACGTACAACAGAAGGTTATATTTTAGGGATGAGACAAACAAGGTAAACCGGATGTTACAAGAAGGTTCCGAGGTTCGCGAAGCGTCTAGAAGGGGAACTTCTCGGATTCGGGAGAACCAAATCAGCGGGAATCTCGCGCACACAAAGTCATGCCGGGAATAGCCGAAGTGAAACATAATTCGGTGCACGCAAACCTACTCGGTGCTAAAACTATCATACATATAGTGAATCAACAAACTAGGAAAAAAAATAGTGAAATGGTAATAGCAAATAGAAATAAGCTAGTTCAGGTTCTCTTGCACCAACTATAGCTCCTACGAGGGTGAGGGACTAGAAGTATTGTGGACAATAACACACTTTCGAGCATATCTGCTGGGAAGGCCCTTCGTCTTTGTGACAGACCACCAGCCACTGACATGGGGGATGAGTGCGTTAGGATGGCGCACTACGCCGGGTTCATGGTTCACAAGGAGTCTGCCGATTTCTGCCTAGTCAGTATGAAGACGGGGGATTTGGCCATCCGCGACCGGTTTGGATCGGTAATGTGACCATCACGGACCCCATCAGCTCCCAGGACCCAATGGCAGTCAAAGGGAGGGGGTGAGCTGCTAGGGAGGCAGCTGACAAGGAGATCTCAGATTGTAGCGGCTCCCCTGCAGCCTACGTGGAGTTCGTCCCCCTCACTGTTGAGACATACGGCTCCCGCCGTGTCAGCAGCACACCAGAAGCGGTGGACTGAGACGAGCATGCAGAGGGCCTTACGGGAGCAGGCGGAGGGTCGAGCGATAGCCCAGCAGTTGCGAAACGCGGCGGGAAGAACGGCACCCAGGGGACGCGGGAGGGGCCGGGGCAGGGGGGGACGCGTGGGAAAGCTAGCGAGATCGGTAGCAAGAGAAAAGGCCAGATCTGGAAACTGGCGGGAAAGGCATGGCAGGCCAGATGAACAAGGTGCGGAACTAATGAATGACCCTGCAGGAGAAAATGAGTCAGGATATATGGGGGAGGAGGAGGCGGAGTCAGAAGAGGTTTCAGTGGAGGCGGAGGATGGGGTCTCGGTTCAAAACGAGGGAAGACGATGACGTGGCGGCAGGCGAGGGCAGGATGCTACGCAGCTGCACAGGTGGACGAATCACCAGACCCGCAGACCAACGAGGCCGCGAGGAAGGAGCGCTCATCCAATGACATCGCAGGTGACGATGACGCGTGGTGGGTAGTGGAGAACTGGGATCTGGATCCACTTCGCGCCAGTTCACAACCATTCCTCATCAAGAAGCTTCCCCCAGAGATCCTAATATCGTTCAGCCACTGCATCACCATTCCTCTCCTGGACTCTCGAAGCATCAGGGCTGCGCAGGAGCTTGGCGAATCCTGCAATTTCTGCGAAGGCTCACACTGAGGGCAAATACGAAGAAACTATCGAGACACAACTTTGACGCGGTGGAGAAATGGCTCCGACAATCCCGAGACGAGGATTGGGGCGGACTGTACCTGCAGGCTTGCACCTTCCTCACAAATTCCCAACCAAGTAGGCACGAACCTGACACTAAGGGAATCTATGCAAGGGTAGAAGGGCTGGTCAGGAAGGCCAACCTAGCGAAGATGGCAGCAGCATTACAAACCTCGCCGTTAGCAGAGCCGTCTCGGACAGCACTGGAGGCACTCTGATCGAAACACCCACCTGCGGAAGTGGCAATACCCGAAGGGTTAGGTGGTTATGGAGAAACCGCACTTGCCATCAGCGCTGATTCGTTCTGCGAGGTCTTGGCGAAGTGCCCGAACGGAATAGGGGCAGGCCCTTTTGGCACATGCTTCGAACACCTACGCAACCCAGCACTAACAAACGGGGAGGTATTCATGCTGCTGCACCAAGTAGTCAATAACCTCCTCGGCACATACCAAGGCGACAATCTAAGGGATCTTTTACTACCATCAAGGCTAATTGCCCTAGAGAAGTCAGATAGCGGCATCAGGCCAATCGCGATTGGGGTAGCACTCCTTAGGCTTACGGCGAAGGCAGCACTGAGAGAGCTAGCGGGAGAAATTTGTTCACACTTTATGCCGGTACAATACGGAGTGGCGGTCCCGGGTGGTGCGGAAAGTGTTATACACACGGCTCGGACACTGCTGGAGGAAGACCCAACCAGAACGATACTGCAATTAGTCGTCGCAAGCTACACCCGCAACACGCGATGGTGTTCAGGCAATCACCAAATGCAGCAGGTGGTGGCGCAGGTGTCACCCCCGGGGGAGGGAGTGACGGGGAGAGGGGGGACAACACTACGGGACCTACGAAGCAGACTTCTAGAGGCGGCACAAGAGCTTCTAAGGGAACCGGGAGAGAATAGAGGTGGGAGAGGCCACTTGCTGGAGCCGCTCTCGAGGCACATCAACCTAAACACGGCGGCGGAGCTGGTAGGCGACACGCGGATGGACAAACCCGGGGAAGACAACGGCCACGTTCTGCGGTTGATTAGCCTACAGGGGGGAGGGGCGTGGGACTGGCTTTAGGCCATCCCCACGCGGGCAGACCTAATGTTCCCGCCGGGACAGTTTGCAATAGCCCTGGGTTTCCGCTTGGGGTTAACACTGCCGGTGACCGACAACTGCCCATGCCAGGGGGAACGGGGGAAGATAGGTGACCTCAGCCTGCTGAACCACCTGCTGCTGTGTGGGTAAGGGAAAGACCAAACAAACATACACAACATCCTAGAGTATGCGGCGCTGGGCATGGCCAGAGAGGCCGACTGCGTGACCTTGCGTGGACCATGGTCTACTTGCAACCAGTCAACTCCAAGTGAGCAGACCTGGCCATCAAGGACAAAGAGTCAGCCGAGACGTGGGTGACCGACGTCACGGTTACAGACATGGTCCTGCAACACCGTGACATCAGGGCGGTGAAGTCGCCAGGCTGGGCGGCAGAGGACGCAGCGAGAGGAGAAAGGGGAATGTATGAGGGCCGCCCGGATTTCGTGGGGGTGTTTGGGCTAGCAATGGAGACATACGGGGCCCTAGCGCGAGGCACACAGAGGTTCCTACGGCTCCAGGCACTCAGGCGGCCAAGAAAAGGTTCAGGCAGGGGAGGCTCACCACGGTAGCCTCCAAACTCACGGCCCACTACCGACAGCGCTGGTCGGTGACGCTACAGCGGAGCCAGGCGAACACGTTCCTAGCAAAGTCTAACAAGGCCACAGAAAGGGCCTTCCCCCAGGCCTTGGCTGACCCATAGGAACCCCGTATGGGGGACCTATGGCAAGTCATTGAGGATGACTTGGATTGGGGGCCGCCCCTAGACCTGTGAGGGGCGGGAATCGGGGCCCCCGCTTGGGGATGGCCACACGCCTTCATGGCTGGAATTTAGGTGGCCCATGGACATAGCAGGCAGAATACAGCTGAGCCACAGAGGGAAGCGTTGCATACTGATCATGATGATCAAGGCAGCAATTGGTAGAGGTTCAGGCATCATCCATTCAAAACTCGGCACGCATAGGAGAGGCTTTCAACGAGCTGGTACTCACGAGATTTGGGGCATGTGGAGAAGTGCTGACATATCTAGGGTAGACTGGGTGGATTTGAGAAGCTGCTGAAATAGACAGCATTGCAGAAGAAACCACTACTCTTCGAGGTGTTATGCAAAGGGCGACGCCTCTAAGCACTGGTGGACAGCGGTGTGTCTTACTCGGTGTGTGACCGCGGGACGTTGGAGAAAATTGGAGAGATAGCGGAGGAGACCCGGTTTTCAGCAACAATGGTGGACGGTACGAAGCTTCCCATCCACGGCGAAGCATCACTGCAGCTGCACATAGGTGCGTTGAGATGGAAGCCGACGTTGCCGATCAAAAACATCAAGGGTTTAGATTTCATCTTCGGGCGAGATTTCTTGAAGCGGTTCAACCTTGAGATCGACTGGGTCAAAAAGAAGGCGTGCATCTACAACGGGAAATGTGTGGAGCTGAGAAGCTGGACGGATACAGGGGATGTTCCTGAAAAGACACTGGCATGGTTTGAACGGACGGTGAACGAGAGTAACACAGGTTACTTAGCACTGGTTATGGCAGCATCAGAGGAGGAGAAGCCGAGTTTGGAGCTACCTGCAGCAGTAAAGGAGGTGTTGGATCAGTATAAGGATATCATGCCCGACGACCTGCCTACAGGAGTACCTCCAGCGCGAGCACACGAACACGAGATCACGGAGGAACTAGGTGCGAAACCCGTCTCACATGCACCATATTAATTGAGTCCGACAGAATTGACATACATGAAAAACAGATTGAGGATATCTACTGGTCAGACTACTGTTCCACCCATCCACCTCTTTCTACGGTGCACCAGTTCTCTTCACAAAAAAACCAGACGGCAGTTTACGAATGTGCATCGACTACCGTGCACTGAACAAACAGGCAGTAAAAATCAAATACCCCATACCGCGCTAGACGACCTTCTGGACCCATTGCGTGGTGCAACATTCTTCTCGAAGCTGGACCTACGGTCGGGTTACTGGCAGATCAAGATGGCGGACAACTCGATCCACAAAACGGCGTTCCGTACCAGATACGGCTCCTACGAATACTTGGTGATGCCGTTCGAACTCTGCAATGGACCAGCGACGTTCCAGGCGGAGATGAACCATATCATACGACCCCTGCTGGACGTGTGCGTAGTGGTGTACCTGGACGACATACTCGTCTACTCCAAGAATATGGAGGAGCACGTGGAGCATCTGCAGAAAGTCTTCAAGATCCTACAGAAAAACAAGTTCTACGTGAAGCAGCCAAAGAGTGAATTTGCCCTGAAGAAGGTGCAGTTTCTCGAGCACATGGTGAGTGCGGAAGGCGTACATGTGGAACCGCGGAAAATTGAAGCCGTCAAATCGGGGAAGGTTGCGGAGTATGTGAAGGAGTTGCAGCAGTTCCTAGGCTTTGCCAACTACTACAACAGCTTCGTGCCGCAGTACTCTAAGATAGCAGTGCCAATGACCAACCTACTGAAAAAGGATACGCCTTACAAATGGGATAGTCCTCATTAGCAAGCCATGGAGCAGCTATAGACAGCACTAACTACAGCGCCAGTACTCATCCTACCAAATCCGGACAAAGATTACGTGGTGGAAGCAGACGCTAGGGACCAGGGAGTCGGAGCAATACTGATGCACGATCATAGACGTGGTTTGCAGCCCATCGCCTACCTCTGTAAGAAGCTAAACGGAGCAGAACTAAACTACCCCATTCATAACAAGGAGGCCTTAGCGATAGTCATAGCCTTCAAGGCATGGAGGTGTTACTTGGAGGGAGCCGAGACTACAGTCTACACTGACCACTGCGGTCTCAAATACCTGAAGTCACAGCCAACGCTCTCACAACAAGAGGTGCGGTGGGTGGACTTCTTGGAAACTCACTTCCACTACAACATCGTCTACAAGCCCGGGCTACACAACAAAGCAGACGCATTGAGCCACCCCAGACATGTAGCAAGCATCCAGTTTGACGGGATGAACCATCTGCTCAAGGGTCTATTCCAACATGGGTACTCCGTGGACGCAGATATTGCTACAACACAGAATCAGAAGCTATTACAGTGAGAGAAGGACTTAGTTGTAAGGAAGGGTTCGAAAAGTATTTGGGTACTAAACTATGCCTCGCTCTGACAGATCTTAATGGAGGAGTTCCACGACGTGGCATATGCCAGACATTTCGGGAGAAACAAGATGTTAGCAGAGATAGTGAAGTATTATTACTAGCCTTGGATGGCAGCAGATGTCCAGCAGTTCGTCACCTCAGCAGTTCGTCACCTCATGCGACACATGTCTGCGGATGAAGAGTAGAAAGCAGAAAAAAGCAGGGTTACTTCAGCCTCTACCCTTACAGGCGCGGCCATGGCAAGTCGTTAGCCTCGACTTCATCACTGGGCTTCCTTCAACCTCACGAGGGCATGACGCTATACTCGTGGTGATCGATAAGTTCTCCAAAATGGAACACTTCATCCCAACCAACGCCACAACAATTGCTGAAGCAATTGCTCGCCTCTTCTTCGACCGCATCATCACCATCGACGGCATCCCCGCTACACTCATCTCAGACAAAGACCCCAAATTCACGAGTAAGTTCTGGAATTTCATGGGATTGTTGGGGACAAATCTTGCAATGTCTTCAGCATACCCCCAGACTGACGGACAAACGGAGCGACTCAATCAGGTGGTTAACAGTTACTGCGCATAGCTTGCAAAGATGATGCCAGCCTCAAGGATTCACATTTACCGACACTTGAGTTCGCTTACAACAACGCATCGCACGCAGCCACAGGGAAGACTTCTTTCTTCCTATGTTACGGACGAGAACCACTCAAACCACAGCAGCCAACCATACTGGCACACGTCCAAGCCGCACACGACTTCGTCACCACCATGCAGCAGCTATGGGAGAAGACTCAGCGACGTCTCACCACAATGCAGAACTCCCGTAAGCAGTATGACGATTGCCAGTGACGTGATTACACCGTAGCAGTCGGAGATCAGGAGCTTCTCGATTGCGCAACTTGAACCTGTCTCACCTACCATCCAAGCTAAGTCCTCGCTTCTATGGTCCTTTTCACGTTAAGGCACAGGTGACACCAGTAACATTCCGCTTGTGCTTACCTACTACGTGGAAGCTTCACAACGCTTTCCATGTTCAGCTACTGAAGCCCTACAAGGACCCCAACCAACAGTTCTAGGGACGGCAGCTACCGCCACCACCACCTGTTCTGATGAGCCAAAGTACAAGGTGGAACGTGTTCTCACTCATCGGCGCTGCGGCGGCAAGACCCTCGAGTTCTTGATACGCTGGAAGAAATATAACCCCACTGAGGACAGTTGGGTTGCCGGAGCTAATATGGGCAACGCACGCCGTGCTCTCAAGGACTATCTTGTCAAGCAAGGTGTATCTCACGCCACCCAGCTTTGAGGGGGGGACATGTGAGAGTACAATGGCTTATGCTGGCTTTGCTAGCTTGCCTCGACTTTATTATGCTTAGGAATTATTTATTATGCATGAAATGCTTGATTTCCTAGGTTAGATGCATTCCTACATTCTGTTATAATTATAGCACCGAACCATGTTACGTGTACCAAACTCAAGCCTTTCGGTTGCCACCGAATTGCTGTCTACCAGGTTCGAGAAGGTTCTGTGAAAGAACGAGGAATGAATGCACTGGCAAACAGGTGGGTACAAGTGAGAAAACCTAAAAGTGTTGTACCCCATATTGTCTACCCCACTACAGCCTACACAGACTATAGCATATAAGTTTGACACCCCCATAGGCAAAGTGGGGGAGAACAAGAGGTCACAAGACCAGTCAAGCAAAGCAAAGCAGGCTCAGCGTGGATCACAACGTCACCACACATTCCGAGCACAAGTTCAAGGCCACAAGGCCAGTTCACATGCAAGATCATATATAAAGGTAAACAAGCAAGTGCAGGTATAGATAGATCACAGTACAAGCAAGGTCAAGAAGTGAGCAAGTGAGGCCAAGTAGGCACAAGACCTAGCATCGTACAGCAACGCTGATGATTACAAGGCGGAAGTGCCTTGGTAAAGATATCAGCAGTGTTGGCCTGAGAGGCCACGTAGGCAAGGCGCAGCTGACCACGCTACTGCAGCTCACGAGCATGGAAGTAACGAAGAGCAATGTGCTTCGTTCTGTGCTCCAGTCTGTGCTCCCGACACAAGGCCAGCATGGCCTTGTTGTCTACGTACAGAACTGGAGCAGAACGAGGCGGCTCTCCCAGGTCGGTGAGCAGGTAGGTGAGCCAGCGTAGCTCCTGTGCAGCCATGGCCCCCGCGTAGATCTCAGCCTCACAGCTGGAGCCGAGAACAGAAGACGAGCGGGTGGACCGCCACGAAACAGAGCCGGAACCAAGGCTGAAGGTGTAACCCTATGACGACCGCTGCGTAGCCTGGTCGTCAGCCCAAGAAGCGTCTGCGTGACCGGTGAGGACCACTGAACGACGCCCTCCAAGCACTAGCCCCATGCCTGACGTACTGCACAAGTAGCGCAACACCCTCTTCGCTGCAGCCATGTGCTCTGGTCGGTGTCTCCCAGGAGCAACATAGCGTACCAAGATGCTAAGAGGGTATGCAAGGTCAGGTCGGGTGCAGGTCATCAGGTACATGAGGCAGCCAACAAGCTCTGGGTACGGGCCACTCGGCTCTACGGACTCATCCGAAGGCAGAGCTGAGAGCAAGTGGCGAGTAGACAGAGGGGTGGCCTGAGGCGAGGAGTACGTGAAGTCGAAGCGCTGAAGGACCTGCTTCACCATGTGTGACTGAGTCAGGGTAATGGTGCGCTGTGCTCTGTCCCGGGTGATCTGCAAGCCAAGGTAGCTACGCAGTTCACCCAGGTCTGTGCACGTGTGTCTCTTCTGCAGCTCGGACTTCACGTGGGCGAGTCCAGCAGTTTCAGTGGCAAAGACCAAGTCGTCGACGTACACGAGGATGTAGAACGGCGGCAAAGAGGTGTCGGTGCGCAGAAACAGCGACGGGTCGGCAGTAGAAGGAGCAAACCCAAGAGCCGCAAGTGTATTCCTCAACGTGTCGTGCCACTCACGGGGCGCCTGGCGGAGACCGTAGACTGGCCGCCGGAGGCTCCACTGGGTACCAGGAGGAAACGACCCAGTGAAGCCAGGTGGGCGGCGCAGCCAGATCTCCTCGTGCATGCTGCCCTGCAAGAAAGCTGTGCTGAAGTCAAGAGAGTGAAGCTCGTAGTCGCGCTGAGCGGCTATGTGCAGCAGCACCCGAAGAGTGGTCATCTTCGGGGTGGGAGAGAAGGTCTGAAAGTAGTCAACTCCCTGCCGCTGACTGAAGCCTCGAGCCACGTAATGCGCCTTGAAGACAGGCGGAGAACCCGGCGGCCGCTTCACCCTGAAAATCCACATGCCACTGACGATGTTCGCCCCAGGTGGGGGAACCTCATCGACGTAGGTGCCTGTGGATTTCCAGGAAGCCATCTCTGCGTCCATGGCTGACTGCCACTGTGAGGAGTAGGGACCCTCGATCGCCTCAGCGTACGATCGAGGAGTCGGGATGTCTAGTGCATCCGGGTCTCCCTCAGGTGCAATCAGCATGGACACGAGATGAGGCAAAGCAGCAGCAAAACACTGGAACTCCTCCTGCCTGTCCTCAAGGACGTCCGTGCTCAGAGCACACTCACCCCCGACGGACGGAGGACAGACAGACTCAGACTCAGCAATGAGACTAGCGGCGTAGTCTAGACGACAGCGAGCAGCAAAGTCGACAAGCTCAGCAACTAAGGCAGACGCAGCAGTGGACTCAAAGGAAGGGTCAGTGACAACAGTAGCCAGGAGACGCGTGACAGTAGGACTGGCAGCACGAAGAGAGTCAGACTCCGGGTCAGCAAGAGCAGGAAGAGAGGACTCTGGAGGAGACGGCAACGGGACACGCAGAGGAGCAGTGGAAGGACGCAGTGCCATCTGGTGTGTGCCTGGGACCGCAGGAGGACGCGGACGCGGAACACGACCACTAGTGCGAGCAGCACGAACAGGCGACGCAGGACGAGACGCAGGCTCACGACGCTCAGCAAGACCTCCAGTAAGACCCGTGTAGGGAGAAGGAGCAGGCAGGGGGGAGGCGGGCTGTAACACTGACTGCGACTGGACAGGCTGTGGACACCCTAAGGGAGGAGCAGGACCAGTAGAGGGCGAGAGACCAAGAACCTGCTCAAGGAGCGGAACGAAGTACGGCCGCGACCGCTCAGCGCCTCCTGAAACAGCACGGACAGCACCAGTACCCCCAGCGGCAGCACCAGCGCCAGCAGCACCACTAGCTCCAGCAGCGCCAACTCCAGCACCCTCAGAAGTACCAGCGCCAGCAGCACCTCCTGCGCCAACACCCCCAGCAGCTCCAGTACCTCCAGCAGCACCCGTAGCACCTCCAGCAGGACCAACTCCAGCAGCCCCAGCAGCACCCCCAGTCCCAGCAGCTCTAGTACCGCCAGTACGAGCACCTCCAGGACCAAGGTCTCCAGTACCTCCAGCGCCGACCCCAGGGTCAGCAGCAACAAAAGCACCTCCAGCTCCAGCAGCACGGCTCCAGCGCCGGGCAAACCACTCGCGCAGCTCCTGTGGAGAGGGTAGCTCCCGCCGAGACGAAGCACCCGAAGGACCCCAAGACCCAGCACCGCCAGAGGCCACACGAGTAGACCCAGCACCCCCAGGCTCCGCACCCCCAGGCTCAGCACCCCCAGGCTCCGCACCCCCAAGCTTAGCACCCCCAGGCCCAGCACCCCAAGGCTCCGCACCCCCAGGCTCCGCACCCCCAGGCTCAGCACCCCCAGGCTCAGCACCCCCAGACTCCGCACCCCCAGGCCCAGGCTCAGCACCCTCAGACTCAGCACCCCAAGGCTCAGCACCCCTAGCAGCACCAGAGTCAACAGCTACCTCGACAGGCTCGTCTGCGTCTACCTGGGACACACCTGACGGGGCAGGACCCTGAGGGGGGAGAGGGTCTACCGGGGGGGGACCTGGCGCAAGGAAGAGCGGCGGCGGGGGGAGGGGCGCAGTGCGGTAGGGGAAGAGACGGAAGTAAGGAACCGACTCGTCAAAGGTGACGTCCTGGGAGGACAGAACACGGCGCGAGGTGGGGTGGTAAAACTGCCAACCAGGCGCGTCAGGGGGGAAGCCAAGGAAG
Organism: Closterium sp. Naga37s-1; assembly: GCA_947471745.1. Taxonomy (NCBI): domain Eukaryota; kingdom Viridiplantae; phylum Streptophyta; class Zygnematophyceae; order Desmidiales; family Closteriaceae; genus Closterium; species Closterium sp. Naga37s-1. Next base: position 617,716 of record CANJKZ010001121.1, read on the forward strand.
ACGCAGGGAACAGCACGGGGGGACAGCTTGTCCGCAGACAAGTCGCGGACAAACGCCCGAGATCCCCAGACACGAAACGCAGACGCATCGCCAACCTTCCCCGTCCACCGCAAGGTGGGGGAGGTCTCCGGCAAGGAGACCCGGGGCTGAAGGTTGATCTGATGCGCTGCGTACCGAACCGCAAACGGCCACAGAAAATGGGGAGCAGCCGCATGGATCATGGACGTACGAGCGACGTCCATGACCATGCCAATGCGGCGCTCAGCAATCCCATTTTGCTGTGGAGAGGCCGGAAGCGTGAACGTCTGGCGGATGCCCTGTGCACGACAGAAGGCTCCCAGAAGGGCAGAGGAAAACTCCCCGCCTCTGTCAGAGTGCAGACGCAGAACAGGAAAGTCCGAGCCGAAACTCTCTCTGAGCTGGAGACGAGCCGCGCGGATCCAATCGATCAACACCTCAGTGACGTCACCCTTGCTGCGCAAGGGGAACACCGTGGTGTAACGCGAGTAGTCGTCAACCACCAACAGGAAGTAACGCTCGTGACCCTGGCCACGGACGCGGGCGGGGCCCCACACGTCCATGTGAAGAGTCTGCAGCGGAGCCTCTATCGGAGGAAACTCGGAGGAGTGAGGGGCGGCGCGCTGCCGCCCCTCGACACAGGGAACGCAGGTAGGGGCAGGCCCTGGAGGGAGGGGAGGGAGGGACCGGGGGAGACCAGAGACAAGGTAACGGGAGGCCATGCCTCGGAGACAAGGCAGGGAGGGGTGACCAAGGCGGTGGTGCCAGAGGAGAGTCCGGTGGGACAGGAGACGACACGAGCAGGGAGCAGACTCAGGACCAGACCTGGACGCCGCAGCAAACACCTAACCCAACGCAGCTACCTGACCAGGCTCAGCAATCGGAGGAGACTCAGTAGTCAGTGTGTACTGGCTCGACCCCGGCTGACGGGTAAACGTGGCCAAGTGTCGGCCCGTCCGAGCACACGTACAGTGGGTCACCCGCTGACTCGCAGGAGTGAACTGGTCAACCCCCCCATCCTGTAGATCAGCACCACTCACCAAGTTCGTAGAGAACGAGGGGAGGTAGAGACCTGACAGGGTGCCAGAGGGGGCCGCCGGACACGGTAAGACAGTGGAGAAGTGGGCAAGGACAGGACCCCCAGAGGGGTCCGCCAGGGAGACCGCAACTGGCCGACTAAGCGGCGTAAGCGTGGTGCGGTCTCGAAAGAAGGAGCGGGAAGCACCCGAGTCAAGGGTGAAGGTGTGTAAGGCCTGAGCCGACGTGGTACCTAAGAGAGCAGACTCACCAGTACCTGGGACAGCAGACGCACTAGCACCTAGAGCAGCAGCCTCACCAGCACCTAGCGCAGCAGCGTTAATGCCCGGGTCAGGCGGGACACACAGGTAACAGTCACCCTCATCACTAGTAGACACAACATACATGGCAGCAAGAATGGCATCATAATCCAGATCAAAGATAGCAACCCCCGACCTAAGCAGCTCGCCCCAGCGGGGGATCTCAGTGGCGTCAGGGAACTGGAGACGCCAAGCGTCCGTCAGGCGGCCGAAGCAGCGCTGGGTGGTGTGCGGGCCACCGCACTGCTCACCAGTGCGGTCGCCGGTACGCAGGACGTAGGCACAAGGACCAGCACCCCCACCCCGCTGACGCGCAGAGTACCACTCACGAAGCTGCTGGTGGGGCGGGGTGTCACGAGTGCGCTGCTGCTGCTGGCGCTGACCACCAACGAAGCCGTTCCGCTGCGCAGAGCCACCCCGACCAGCTCCACCTCCGCCGCCGCCACCTCCGCCACCGCCGCCACCGCCTCCTCCTCCGCTCCCACCGCCACCACCACCGCCGCCTCCGCCTCCACCGCCGCCACCGAAGCCCCCACCCCCGCCACCACCACCGCCACCCCCACTCCCTCCGCCGCCTCCACCGCCACCTCCACCGCCCCCACCAGCCCCTCCAGCTCCCTTGCCCCCCTTGCCCTTGCTGGTGCGGCGTCTCCCGCTAGGGGCAGACGCAGCGCCGACCGACTCGGTGCCAACGAAGTCGACGGCAGCAGCAGAGGCAACAGAGGGCAAAAGGGGGGAGGGGGAGCACCCCTCAAAGAAGGGGGCACGAGGGTCACCACGAGAGGCTCCTACAGCGACTATACTCTTCTCAGCTGCCAGGAGGCGCTCCTCGAGGAGGTCAACGGTGAGTGTGGTGGGGCAAACAGAGAGGAAGTGGTCCCTGACCGAGCGAAGGGAGTCAGGGAGCCGGGTGACTATGTAGTAGAGGGTGATGTACATGGGGGGGGGGGTTCTTGGCGCAGAACTCAGCAGGAAGCGCAGCGCGGTAGCGGGTGTCACTAGTGCGAAGGTGCGTAATGAGGTCAGCGACAGTGGGAAAGGCGGCGAGGTCAGGGAACAGGTACGGCAGCATGAGGCGGCTAAGGGCAGCAGTGGCAGGGGAAGAGTAGCGTGCAACTACAGCGTCGTACAAGGTCTTAGCACTCTTGTACTGACTAAAGTGCGCGCGCTCAGTGGACGGCAGGTGACTACGCACAGCAAGACGGGCAGCAGCATCGCGTGTGGCCCACTGTGAGCGGACAGTGCTGTCAGCATCGGCAGCAGGGGCAGCAGAGGCGCCAGACGTGAGATCGAACAGTGAGAGACCGTCTTTCCTATCGCACTGTAGGAAAAGCTGTAGATCATCGACCCAAACCTCAAAGTCAACAGCCCGACCCTCAGCATCAAAGGCGAGAACGCTAGGGGTAGCCATGACAGCAGTGGCAGCAGGCTAGGGGCAGCAGCAGCAGTAGCAACAGGAGGGGCGCGGCTCGGTGGTGCTCTTACCAGGGCAGGTGGGTAGAGTGCCGCAAGTGGTGGGGCAGGGCCGAGGCGCGTCGGCAGGGACGGGGCCGCTACAGGGCGGCAGAGGAGCGCCGCTCCGCTCTGCAGGGCAGGGCCGGGACAGCGGCGGCGGCCCCTGCTGTCGACGGCGGTGGCAGATGCAGTCGGCGGCTGCGGCGGCTGCGGCCCCGGCTGTGGCGGCTGCGGCTGCTGCCGTCCGCGGCTGCTGCTGCTGTAGGCTGCTGCGGCGGATGCGGCCCCGGCTGTGGCGGCGGCGGCTGCCTGCTGTCGGCGGCACCGGCGGTGGCGGCTCCCGCTGCTGGAGCGGCGGTGGCTGCTGCTGCAGGGGCGGCGACGGCGGGGCGGCAGGTCCGTGAGGGAGCCAAAAAGGGGCCGCGGAGGAGCCGAGAAGGGGCCGCCAAGGGCGGTGAAGGGGCCACGAAGGGCCGTGAAGGGGGGGGCTGCGAAGGACGGTGACGGGGCCGCGAAGGGGCCGTGAAGGGTGGCGATGGGGCCGAGAAGGGCCGCGAAGGGCGGCTACGGGGCCGAGAAGGGCGGCGACGGGGCCGCGAAGGGCGGCGACGGGGCCTAGACGGGCGTCGACGGGGTCGCGAAGGGCGGCGACGGGGCCGAGAAGGGGCCGCGAGGGGCCTCAAAGGGCGGCGACGGGGCCGCGAAGGGCGGCGACGGGGCCGCGAAGGGCGGCGACGGGGCCGCGAAGGGGCCGCGAAGGGGCCGCGAGGGGCCACGAAGGGGCCGCGAGGGGCCTGAAGGGGGGCCGCGACGGGCCGTGAAAGGGGCCGTGAGGGGCCGAGAGAGGGGCCGCTACGGGTCCGTAAGGGAGCGCGACGGGCCGTTAAGGGCAGGGGACGCGACGGGAGGGCAGGCACACGGGGCGCGACTCGGGCAGGGGCAAAATCGCGCTCCGGGCAGGAAAAAAAAAGTCGATTTTCGGTGGGCCCTAGGAAACGTTCCCACTAGGGAACCTGCTCTATACCATGTGAAGAACGAGGAATGAATGCACTGGCAAACAGGTGGGTACAAGTGAGAAAACCTAAAAGTGTTGTACCCCATATTGTCTACCCCACTACAGCCTACACAGACTATAGCATATAAGTTTGACACATATTGTTCGAGACCCTTCGCTGTCAAACTCATGTGCTATAGTCTGTGTAGGCTGTAGTGGGGTAGACAATATGGGGTACAACACTTTTAGGTTTTCCTACTTGTACCCACATGTTTGCCAGTGCATTCATTCCTCGTTCTTTCACATGGTATAGAGCAGGTTCCCTAGTGGGAACGTTTCCTAGGGCCCACCGAATATCAACTTTTTTTCCTGCCCGGAGCGCGCTTCACCCCTGCCCGAGTCGCGCCCCGTGTGCCTACCCTCCCGTCGCGTCCCCTGCCCTTAGTGGCCCGTCGCGCTCCCCTACGGCCCCGTAGCGGCCCCTCTCACGGCCTCTCACGGCCCCTCTCACGGCCCTTCGCGGCCCCTTCACGGCCCCTTCGCGGCACCTTCACGGCCCCTTCACGGCCCCTTCACGGCCCCTTCGCGGCCCCTTCACGGCCCCTTCGCGGCACCTTCACGGCCCCTTCACGGCCCCTTCACGGCCCCTTCGCGGCCCCTTCACGGCCCCTTCGCGGCCCCTTCGCGGCCCCCTTGCGGCCCCCTCACGGCCCCTTCGCGGCCCCTTCGCGGCCCCTTCACGGCCCCTTCGCAGCCCCTTCGCGGCCCCTTCACGGCCCCCCTCGCGGCCCCCCCTCACGGCTCCCTTCGCGGCCCCTTCTCGGCCCCCTCGCGGCCCCCCTCGCGGCCCCTTCGCGGCCCCTTCGCGGCCCCCTCACGGCTCCCTTTGCGGCCCCTTCGCGGCCTCGCCCCGTCGCCAGTCGCGGCCCCGCCGCGTCGCCCCCGCCTCGTCGCGTCGCCCCTGCGGGACCCGCGAGGCGCGGCTCCTGTGCGTCGCGACGCCCCTGCGGGACCCGCGTGGCGTCACCCCTGCCCGCCGCGGCGCCCTGCCCTAACCCGAACCTGGAGCAGCCGCCACTGCAGCAGCCGCCCCTGGAGCAGCCGCCACTGCAGCAGCCGCCCCTGGAGCAGCCTCCCCTGCAGCAGCCGCCCCTGGAGCAGCTGCCCCTGAAGCAGCCGCCCCTGGAGCAGCCGCCCCTGAAGCAGCCGCCCCTGGAGCAGCCGCCCCTGAAGCAGCCGCCCCTGGAGCAGCCGCCCCTGCAGCAGCCGCCCCTGGAGCAGCCGCCCCTGCAGCAGCCGCCCCTGGAGCAGCCACCACTGCAGCAGCCGCCCCTGGAGCAGCCGCCACTGCAGCAGCCGCCCCTGGAGCAGCCGCCCCTGCAGCAGCCGCCCCTGGAGCAGCCGCCCCTGCAGCAGCCGCCCCAGGAGCAGCCGCCACTGCAGCAGCCGCCCCTGGAGCAGCCACCCCTGCAGTAGCCGCCCCTGGAGCAGCCGCCCCTGCAGCAGCCGCCCCTGCAGCAGCCGCCACTGCAGCAGCCGCCCCTGGAGCAGCCACCCCTGCAGTAGCCGCCCCTGGAGCAGCCGCCCCTGCAGCAGCCGCACCTGGAGCAGCCGCCCCTGCAGCAGCCGCCCCTGGAGCAGCCACCCCTGCAGCAGCCGCCCCTGGAGCAGCCGCCACTGCAGCAGCCGCCCCTGGAGCAGCCACCCCTGCAGCAGCCGCCCCTGGAGCAGCCGCCCCTGCAGCAGCCGCCCCTGGAGCAGCCGCCCCTGGAGCAGCCGCCCCTACAACTGCCGCCCCTGGAGCAGCCGCCCCTGCAGCTGCAGCGTCGCCCTACAGTGGTAGCGGCCTCGCCGTTGCCGCCGTCGTACGCCTGCCCTTCTCGCCACTGGTGAGCACTGCCCTGCCCGTACTGCTGTTACTGCTGCTCTTGCTGCTACTGCTCTTTCTACTGCTACTGCTGCTCCTGGCGTGGCCAGATGCAGCTCCAGCGTCGTCCGCGTGAGTCCCTCACCCCCCAACAGCTTCGTGAGTGGTACGCTAGTTGGGGTTATAGGGGTGGCCGCGCTGCGACTACTGCTATTGCTACTGCGGCTACCACTGCTCCTGCTGCTCCTGGCGGTGGCCAGATGCAGCTCCAGCGACGTCCGCGTGAGTCCCTCACGCCCCAGCAGCTTCGTGAGTGGTACGCTACTTGGGGTTGTCGGGGTGGCCGTAGTGGGAGTCGTCCTGGAGTGAGTAGTTCGGCAGCTGCTTGTAGTGGCCAGGTGCAGCTGCAGCGTCGTCCGTGCGCGGTCCTTTCGCCCCAGCAGCTTCGTGAGTGGTACGCTCAGCGTGACGGGTCACTGGGTACTGCTCGCTGTCCGTACGTCATTCGCACTGGTGCTCGGACTGGTCAGCCTTGCGGGACGTTTGGTCACGCAGAGTCCCGCTGCTTCGCCCGTCTGAGCGACGCCTGGCGTATGGAGTTTGGCGACGCGGCTGAGCTCCCCGACTGGGTGGAGCTGCTTAGGCTGCGGGAAGATATCTATACTCTTGACTATGATGCTATCCTCACTGCCATGTATGCATTGCCTACTAGTGATGAGGGTGACTGTTACCTGTGTGTTCCGCCTGACCCGGGCATTGAGGCTGCTGCTCTAGGTGCTGGTGAGGCTGCTGCTCTAGGTGCTAGTGCGTCTGCTGCCCCAGGTGCTGGTGAGTCTGCTCTCTCAGGTACCACGTCGGCTCAGGCCTTACACACCTTCACCCTTGACTCGGGTGCTTCCCGCTCCTTCTTTCGAGACCGCACCACGCTTACGCCACTTATTCGGCCAGTTGCGGTCTCCCTGGCGGACCCCTCTGGGGGTCCTGTCCTTGCCCACTTCTCCACTGTCTTGCCGTGTCCGGCAGCCCCCTCTGGCACCCTGTCAGGTCTCTACCTCCCCTCGTTCTCTACAAACTTGGTGAGTGGTGCTGATCTACAGGATGGGGGGGTTGACCAGTTCACTCCTGCGAGTCAGCGGGTGACCCACTGTACGTGTGCTCGGACGGGCCGACACTTGGCCACGTTTACCCGTCAGCCGGGGTCGAGCCTGTACACACTGACTACTGAGTCTCCTCCGGTTGCTGAGTCTGGTCAGGTAGCTGCGTCGGGTCAGGTGTTTGCTGCAGCGTCCAGGTCTGGTCCTGAGTCTGCTCCCTGCTCGTGTCGTCTCCTGTCCCACCAGACTCTCCTCTGGCACCACCGCCTTGGTCACCCCTCCCTGCCTCGTCTCCAAGGCATGGCCTCCCGTGTCCTTGTCTCTGGTCTCCCCCGGTCCCTCCCTCCCCTCCCTCTGGGGCCTGCCCCTACCTGCGTTCCCTGCGTCGAGGGGCGGCAGCGCGCCGCCCCTCACTCCTCCGAGTTTCCTCCGACAGAGGCTCCGCTTCAGACTCTTCACATGGACGTGTGGGGCCCCGCCCGCGTCCGTGGCCAGGGTCACGAGCGTTACTTCCTGTTGGTGGTTGACGACTACTCGCGTTACACCACGGTGTTCCCCTTGCGCAGCAAGGGTGACGTCACTGAGGTGTTGATCGACTGGATCCGCGCGGCTCGTCTCCAGCTCAGAGAGAGTTTCGGCTCGGACTTTCCTGTTCTGCGTCTGCACTCTGACAGAGGCGGGGAGTTTTCCTCTGCCCTTCTGGGAGCCTTCTGTCGTGCATAGGGCATCCGCCAGACGTTCACGCTTCCGGCCTCTCCACAGCAAAATGGGATTGCTGAGCGCCGCATTGGCATGGTCATGGACGTCGCTCGTACGTCCATGATCCATGCGGCTGCTCCCCATTTTCTGTGGCCGTTTGCGGTTCAGTACGCAGCGCATCAGATCAACCTTCAGCCCCGGGTCTCCTTGCCAAAGACCTCCCCCACCTTGCGGTGGACGGGGAAGGTTGGCGATGCGTCTGCGTTTCGTGTCTGGGGATCTCGGGCGTTTGTCCGCGACTTGTCTGCGGACAAGCTGTCCCCCCGTGCTGTTCCCTGCGTCTTCCTTGGCTTCCCCCCTAACGCGTCTGGTTGGCAGTTTTACCACCCCACCTCGCGCCGTGTTCTGTCCTCCCAGGACGTCACCTTTGACGAGTCGGTGCCTTACTACCGTCTCTTCCCCTACCGCACTGCGCCCCTCCCCCCGCCACCGCTCTTCCTTGCGCCAGGTCCCCCCCCGGTAGACCCCCTCCCCCCTCAGGGTCCTGCCCCGTCAGGTGTGTCCCAGGTAGACGCAGTCGAGCCTGTCGAGGTAGCTGTTGACTCTGGTGCTGCTAGGGGTGCTGAGCCTGGGGGTGCTGAGTCTGGGGGTGCGGAGCCTGGGGGTGCTGAGCCTGGGGGTGCGGAGCCTGGGGGTACGGAGCCTGGGGGTGCTGAGCCTAGGGGTGCGGAGCCTGGGGGTGCTGGGTCTGCTCGTGTGGCCCCTGACGGTGCTGGGTTTGGGGCCCCTTCGGGTGCTTCGTCGAGGCGGGAGCTACCCTCTCCACAGGAGCTGCGCGAGTGGTTTGCCCGGCGCTGGAGCCGTGCTGCTGGAGCTGGAGGTGCTGCTGTTACTGCTGACCCTGGGGTCGGCACTGGAGTTACTGGAGCCACTGGTCCTGGAGGTGCTCGTACTGGCGGTACTGGAGCTGCTGGGACTGGGGGTGCTGCTGGGGCTGCTGGAGTTGGTCCTACTGGAGGTACTGCTGGAGCTGCTGGCGGTACTGGAGCTGACGGTCCTGCTGGAGTTGGTGCTGCTGGAGCTGCTGGAGTTGGTGCTGCTGGAGCTGCTGGAGCTGGAGCTGCTGGGGGTGTAGGCGCTGGTGGTGCTGCTGGCGCTGGTGCTTCTGAGGGTGCTGGAGTTGGCGCTGTTGGAGCTGGAGGTGCTGCTGGCGCTGGTGCTGCCGCTGGGGGTACTGGTGCTGTCCCTGCTGGTTCTGGAGGCGCTGCGCGGCAGCGGCCGTACTTCGTTCCGCTCCTTGAGCAGGTTCTTGGTCTCCCGCCCTCTACTGGTCCTGCTCCTCCCTTAGAGTGTCCACAGCCTGTCCAGTCGCGGTCACAGTTACAGCCCGCCTCCCCCCTACCTGCTCCTTCTCCCTACACTGGTCCTACTGGAGGTCTTGCTGAGCGTCGTGAGCCTGCGTCTTGTCCTGCGTCGCCTGTTCGTACTGCTCGCACTAGTAGTCGTGCTTCGCGTCCGCGTCCTCCTGCGGTCCCAGGCACACACCAGATGGCACTGCGTCCTTCCACTGCTCCTCTGCGTGTCCCGTTGCCGTCTCCTCCGGAGTCCTCTCTTCCTGTTCTTGCTGACCCGGAGTCTGACTCTCTTCGTGCTGCCAGTCCTACTGTCACGCGTCTCCTGGCTACTGCTGTCACTGACCCTTCCTTTGAGTCCACTGCTGCGTCTTCCTTGGTTGCTGAGCTTGTCGACTTTGCTGCTCGCTGTCGCCTAGACTACGCTGCTAGTCTTGTTGCTGAGTCTGAGTCTGTCTGTCCTCCGTCCGTCGGGGGTGAGTGTGCTCTTAGCACGGACGTCCTTGAGGACAGGCAGGAGGAGTTCCAGTGTTTTGCTGCTGCTTTGCCTCATCTCGTGTCCACGCTCATTGCCCCTGAGGGAGACCCGGATGCACCAGACATCCCGACTCCTCGATCGTACGCTGAGGCGATCGAGGGTCCCTACTCCTCACAGTGGCAGTCAGCCATGGACGCAGAGATGGCTTCCTGGAAGTCCACAGGCACCTACGTTGACGAGGTTCCCCCACCTGGGGCGAACATCGTCAGTGGCATGTGGATTTTCAGGGTGAAGCGGCCGCCGGGTTCTCCGCCTGTCTTCAAGGCGCGTTACGTGGCTCGAGGCTTCAGTCAGCGGCAGGGAGTTGACTACTTTCAGACCTTCTCTCCCACCCCAAAGATGACCACTCTTCGGGTACTGCTGCACATAGCCGCTCAGCGCGATTACGAGCTTCACTCTCTTGACTTCAGCACTGCTTTCCTACGGGGCAGCCTGCACGAGGAGATCTGGCTGCGCCGCCCACCTGGCTTCACTGGGTCGTTTCCCCCTGGTACCCAGTGGAGCCTCCGGCGGCCAGTCTACGGTCTCCGCCAGGCGCCCCGAGAGTGGCATGACACACTGAGGACTACACTTGCGGCTCTTGGGTTTGCTCCTTCTACTGCCGACCCGTCGCTGTTTCTGCGCACCGACACCTCTTTGCCGCCGTTCTACATCCTCGTGTACGTCGACGACTTGGTCTTTGCCACTGCTGACACTGCTGGACTCGCCCACGTGAAGTCCGAGCTGCAGAAGAGACACACGTGCACAGACCTGGGTGAACTGCGCAGCTACCTTGGCTTGCAGATCACCCGGGACAGAGCACAGCGCACCATTACCCTGACTCAGTCACACATGGTGCAGCAGGTCCTTCAGCGCTTCGACTTCACGTACTCCTCGCCTCAGGCCACTCTTCTGTCTACTCGCCACTCGCTCTCAGCTCTGCCTTCAGATGAGTCCGTAGAGCCGAGTGGCCCGTACCCAGAGCTTGTTGGCTGCCTCATGTACCTGATGACCTGCACACGACCTGACCTTGCATACCCTCTTAGCATCTTGGCACGCTATGTTGCTCCTGGGAGACACCGACCAGAGCACATGGCTGCAGCGAAGAGGGTGTTGCGCTACTTGTGCAGTACGTCGAGCATGGGGCTAGTGCTTGGAGGGCGACGTTCAGTGGTCCTCACAGGTCACGCAAACGCTTCTTGGGTTGACGACCAGGCTACGCAGCGGTCGTCACAGGGTTACACCTTCAGCCTTGGTTCCGGCTCTGTTTCGTGGCGGTCTACCCGCTCGTCTTCTGTTCTCGGCTCCAGCTGTGAGGCTGAGATCTACGCGGGGGCCATGGCTGCACAGGAGCTACGCTGGCTCACCTACCTGCTGACTGACCTAGGAGAGCCGCCTCGTTCTCCTCCAGTTCTGTACGTAGACAACAAGGCCATGCTGGCCTTGTGTCGGGAGCACAGACTGGAGCACAGAACGAAGCACATTGCTCTTCGCTACTTCCTTGCTCGTGAGCTGCAGCAGCGTGGTCAGCTGCGCCTTGCTTACGTGGCCTCTGAGGCCAACACTGCTGATATCTTTACCAAGGCACTTCCGCCTTGTGATCATCAGCGCTTCTGTACGATGCTAGGTCTTGTGCCTACTTGGCCTCACTTGCTCACTTCCTGACCTTGCTTGTACTGTGATCTTTCTATACCTGCACTTGCTTGTTTACCTTTATATATGATCTTGCATGTGAACTGGCCTTGTGGCCTTGAACTTGTGCTCGGAATGTGTGGTGACGTTGTGATCCACCCTGAGCTTGCTTTGCTTTGCTTGATTGGTCTTGTGACCTCTTGTTCTCCCCCACTTTGCCTATGGGGGTGTGTCAAACTCATATGCTATAGTCTGTGTAGGCTGTAGTGGGGTAGACAATATGGGGTACAACACTTTTAGGTTTTCCTACTTGTACCCACCTGTTTGCCAGTGCATTCATTCCTCGTTCTTTCACATTCGCGACCCTCAGAACACTCATCCCATCAAGTTCCTCAGTTCCCTCCATGTGCCATGCCAATGTACCCTCCATTAGATTAATTTCGACAGGTACAAGCACACATTTATATGGATTCTACGCACAGGCAGGAGCAACTAGAAAACAGTTGTTTAACTGGCTCGCAGGATTTCACCACGCTGTATTCTAGAAAACAGTTGCACAACTCCTTGAGCATTTGGCTATATCCTCATGTTATAAAAAAATTGTCTTCAAATTGCACTTGTAACAATCGCCCCTGCTGACTCAAATGTGTACACTCATGAGACTCGCATGTTGCTCCAATGTAGCTCAAATGTCTTCATGCGAGCTCACAGTTGTATAACGGTTTTTACCGTTTGAAAAACGGAGTAACCGATTTGCACCTATGTCGAAATGATTCCGCAAAGCGAAATGACTTTCGCGAGAAATTTCCAGTCCCGTGAGTCAACTCGGAAAACAGTTTTTCAACTGTAAATCCCGAGCACCCCTCGTGCCACACGCACGACCGACATTTTTTCTCGGTCGTGCTGTACAGCGCGTCATGAGGGCCTCATTTGAGCGCTTCATGGGAGCTTCATGAGAACAGTGAAAACGAAACTGAAAATGCAGAAACACAAAATGCACTTATGAATAAAAACGAAACACACAGAATGCAAGAACAAATGCGCACAAAACGTTCACAAAATGAAAATGAAAAATGCGCACACACACAAATATGCAAAATGCGACGCAGACGGCTGGTTGACGTGCAAAAATAAATATTTGTACCCAACACCCGCTTGTCTGTTCTTTAGTCGCCATTTCGTAGTAGAAAACAAAGCTTTCACTTTCCAACCCTTTTTCCTCTTCCCTACTTCCTCTGTCCAAGCATCACTTGTGCTTGATCCCGCCTCTCATTCTTCAGTGCTGTCAACCTTTAGCCTTTCCGCCGGCTCCTAACCTCGTGATTACCAACAGTTGTGATTCTGAAACATGCGACTGTAACGAGTACACAACGATACGACATGTGTGTGTGTATGTGTGTGTGCTTGTGTGTGTGTGTGTGTGTGTGTGTGTGTGCGTGCGCGCGCGCACGTGTGTGTGTGTATGTGTGTGTATGTGTGTGTGTGCGTGTATGTGTGTGTTTGTGTTTGTGTGATATGGATGAAGACAACTCTCTATGACAGAAGACTGAAAACGTATTCTATGTGTGAAAGGTTCCTTGGTAAACGTATGCCATATATAGCTGGTGTGCTGTGGATCCAGCGCCCCCACCTTGTGGGTATGCAAACATTTGTCCACGTATTTTGTCATTATTATTTGTTTTTGTGTATATCTTCCATTCTCTTCCCTTTTGAAGCGAGAACGCAAAATAGTGACCCTGGAATCTAGTTGGGTCCAAGTTGAATATGGAATCGACAAAAGATGTGTGCGGGTAGATGACAATGTAGAGAGTCACTCTACACCGGGGGTTAGACCACGTGTGTCAAACATTATATATATGTTATTGCTGTGTAGGCTATAGTGGGTTTGCCTTTAGGGGGTACACAACTCTAGGTTTTCATACTTGTACTCCAATGTTTCATAGTTCAACCACTTCTTGATTCTAACATAGTATTAAGAGCTTAGGTTAGACCTAGGAACGCTTACCTAAGGGCCCACTGTTTCCGCTAGAAGCGCCCTCGAGCGCCCTAATGACGTAGCGCCCTCGAGCGCCTCTCTCCTAGTGCGCCCTCGTGCGCCTCTCCTTCTCCTGCTGCCCGTGCGCAGCTCGCTAGTGCCGCGCGCGGCCTTTTTTTAGCGCGCGTAGCCCGCTAGCAGCCCGCGCGCGGCCTTTTCTGAGCGCGCGCCGACCACTAGCCGCCCGCGCGACCAGCGCCGCCCACGAGCAGCCCCCTAGCCGCCCGTCGACCGCCGCCCAGAGCGTCGCAGCCCCGCCCGTAGGCCGCCGCGTCGCCCCTCTAGGCCGCCGTCCGCGCGCTAGTCAGGCCCACGCACAGCCACGGCCCGCCCGCTACAGCCGCCCACGCGCACGCCCCACCCCCCGTCGCGCACCGCCGCGTAGCCCAGTCCGAGCCGAGCCGCGCCGCCCGAACCGCGCCGCGCCGCCCAAACCAAGCCGCGCCGCCCGAACCGAGCCGCGCCGCCCTGGCCGAGCCACGCCGCCTTACTGTGCCCCACCTGCAGCAACTCCGGTTCCTGTTCCTGCCGATCCTACTGCTTCAGCTGCTACTGTTACTGCTACTGCTACTACTGCTACTGTTCCTACTGCTGCTACTGCCCCTATGGCCACTCCCTTTGCTCTCACTTTTGACGCTGAGGGCTGCCCGATTAAGTTTGAGGTTTGGTTGGATGACCTGCACCTGTTCCTCCAGATCACTGCCAAGGACGATGTCTCCCTGTATGACCACACGTCAGGCGCCGCTCCCGCACCTGCCGCTACTGCTGACAGTACTTCTCGCTCCCAGTGGCAGACCCGTGACGCTCATGCTCGCCTAGCCGTTCACAGCCACCTGCCGTTAGATGAGCGCGAGCACTTCGGCCAGCATAAGACCGCTAAGGAGCTGTACGATGCGGTAGTTGCGCGCTACTCCTCCCCCGCCACTGCTGCGATAGGCCGTCTCTCACTGCCCTACCTCTTCCCTGATCTGTCCGCCTTTGCCACTGTAGCTGACCTCATCACCCACCTCCGTACCAGTGACCTCCGCTACCGTGCCGCACTCCCCCCCGATTTCCTCGCCAAGAACCCCCCCCCAGATGTACCTCACACTCTACCACCTAGTCACCCACCTCCCTGACTCCCTTCGCACTATCAGGGACCAGTTTCTCGCCCTCTCCCCCACTGACCTCACTGTCGACCTCCTCGAGAAGGAACTCCTAGCAGCTGAGAAGAGCATTGTAGCTGTAGGTGCCTCTCGTGGTGACCCCCGCTCCCCCTTCTTTGAGGGGTGCTCCCCCTCCCCCCTCCCCCCCTCCATTGCATCTGCTGCTGCTGTCGACTACCTCGGAGCTGAGGGGGTCGGGGCTGCGTCTGCTCCTAGTGGGAGGCGCAAGGGCGGCAGGGGCAAGGGGGGCAGGGGTGGCGGAGGTGGAGGCGGGGGCGGCGGCGGTGGAGGGGGTGGGGGGGGCGGGGGTGGTGGCGGAGGTGGGAGTGGCGCGGGTGGTGGGGGGGTCAGTGGCGGCACAGGGGGTGGTGGCGGCGGAGGTGGTGGGGGTGGTGGGGGCGGTGGTGGCAGTGGTGGCGGCGGTGGAGCGGGTGGCGGGCGCGGTGGAGCGGTGCAGCGTGGGGGGTTCGGCGGTGGCCCGAGGCAGCAGCAGCAGCGTCCCGGCGAGACTCCCTCGCCCCAGCAGCTCCGTGAGTGGTACTCTCAGCGTGGGGGGTCTGGGGGTGGAGGTACCTGCCCGTACGTCATCCGCACAGGTGACCGCAGTGGCCAGACCTGTGGGAGGTTCCACACGGCGCAGCGCTGCTTCTTTCGTCTCGACGACGCCTGGCGTGAGCAGTTTCCTGACGCCACTGAGCTGCCCCGCTGGGCTGATCTGCTTAGGAAGAACATTGATATCAGTTTCTTGACTTTGATGCTATCCTTGGTGCCATGTATGCATTAACTATTAGTGTTGAGGGTGACTGTTACCTGAGTGTACCGCCCGACCCGGGCATTGGGACCAGTGAGACAGCTGCTCCAGGTTCTAGTGCGTCTGCTGCCCTAGGTCCTGGTGAGGCTGCTGCTCTTGGTACTAGTGCGTCTGCTGCCCTAGGTCCTGGTGAGGCTGCTGCTCTTGGTGCTAGTGAGTCTGCTCCCCCAGGTGCGAGTGCATCTGCGCTTGCTGGTACTGCGTCTACTGAGGCACTGCACACCTTCACACTCGACTCGGGTGCTTCCCGTTGTTTCTTCCGTGACCGCACTGCCCTTGAGCAGCTAGCTAGGCCAGTTGCTGTCTCCCTTGCTGACCCCTCTGGGGGCCCGGTCCTTGCGACCTCCTCCACTGTCCTCCCTTGTCCTGCGGTCCCGTCTGGCACCCTGTCGGGTCTTTACCTCCCCTCGTTCTCTACGAACTTGGTGGCGGGCTCTGCTCTTCAGGACGGGGGTGTTCACCAGTTCACCCCTGCCTATGAGCGTGTGACCCACTGCACGTGTGCTAGGACAGGTCGCCACCTAGCTACCTTCACTCGGCAGCCGGGGTCGGACCTGTACACACTGACCACTGAGTCCCCTCAGGTAGCTGCGTCTGCGTCAGGTTAGCTGTCGGCCCCCTGCTCGTGTCGCTCCCTGTCGCACCAGACAGTTCTCTGGCACCACCGTCTTGGTCACCCGTCAGTGCAGCGCCTTCGTGGCATGCACTCCCGGTACCTTGTCTCTGGTCTTCCTAGGGTTCTCCCTCCCCTCCCGCCATCGCCTGCTCCTCCCTGTCTTCCCTGCATCGAGGGGCGGCAGCGCGCCGCTCCTCACTCCTCCTCGTTCCCTCCCACAGAGGCTCCTCTGCAGACTCTCCACCTGGACGTGTGGGGCCCAGCCCGCGTGGACAGGGCCACGAGCGGTACTTCCTGCTGGTTGTCGACGACTACACACGCTACACCACGGTCTTCCCCTTGCGCACCAAGGGTGAGGTCCCTGATGTTTTGATCCCTTGGATCCGCGCTGCTCATCTCCAGCTCCGCGAGCGGTTCCAGTTGGACTTTCCCGTCCTTCGTCTGCACTCTGACCGAGGTGGTGAGTTTTCCTCCGACCTCTTGGCAGCCTATTGTGCGGAGCATGGCATCCGCCAGACGTTCACGCTTCCGGCCTCTCCACAGCAGAATGGGGTTGCTGAGCGCCGCATTGGCTTAGTCATGGAGATCGCTCGTACCTCCTTGATCCATGCGGCTGCCCCCCATTTCCTGTGGCCGTTTGCAGTCCAGTACGCTGCGCATCAGCTCAACCTCTGGCCCTGTGTCTCTGCTCCAGAGACCTCGCCCACACTGCTGTGGACGGGGCAGGTTGGCGATGCGTCGCGTTTCCGGGTCTGGGGTGCTCGTGCCTTTGTCCGCGATACCACTGCGGACAAGCTCTCCGCCCGCGCTGTGCCCTGTGTCTTCCTTGGATTTGTCCCCGACGCGCTTGGTTGGCAGTTTTACCACCCCACCTCGCGCCGTGTCTTCCCCTCTCAGGACGTCACCTTTGACGAGTCGGTACCCTTCTACCGTCTGTTCCCCTACCGCACTGCTCCGCTCCCTCCCCCGCCTCTCTTCCTCACCCCAGGTGCCCCTTCGGTAGACCCCCTCCCTCCCCAGGGTCCTGCTCCCTCAGGTGTTTCCCAGGTAGGCGCAGTCGAGCCTGTCGAGGTAGCTGTTGACTCTGGTCCTGAGAGGGGTACTGAGCCTGGGGGTGCTGAGGCTGGCGGTACTGAGCCTGGGGGTGCTGAGACTGGGGGTGCTGAGACTGGGGGTGCTGAGCCTGGGGGTGCTGAGACTAGGGGTGTTGAGCCTGGGGGTGCTGAGACTGAGGGTGCTGAGCCTGGGGGTGCTGAGACTGGGGGTGCTGAGCCTGGGGGTGCTGAGCCTGGGGGTGCTGAGCCTGGGGGTGCTGAGCCTGGGGGTGCTGAGCCTGGTGGCGCTCCCTCTTCACAGCAGCTGCGTGAGTGGTACTCTCAGCGTTGCGGCCTCCGGCGCGGGGCTACTGGAGCTGCGGGTACTGTGTCGCGGCCGGAGCCTCCCTCCCCTCAGCGGCTACGTGAGTGGTACGCTCGGCGCTGCAGCCTCCGGAGTGGAGCTCCTAGTTTTGAGGTGCCGCCTGCTGGAGGCCCTGCTGCTACTGGAGGTGCTGCTGGTGCTGCTGGAGGTACTGGAGCTGCTGGAGGTGCTGCTGGTACTGGTCCTGCTGGAGGTGCTGCTGGTGCTACTAGATGTACTGGAGTTGACACTACTGGAGGTGCTGCTGGTGCTGCGGGAGTTGGAGCTGCTGCTGGGGGTTCTGGTGCTGTCTCTGCTGGTTCTGGGGGCACGTCACGGCCACGGTCGTACTTCGTTCCGCTCCTTCAGCAGGTTCTTGGTCAGCCGCCTCCTCCTTGTCCTGCTCCCTCCTTAGAGTGTCCTCCGCCTCTCCTGTCGCAGTCACAGTTACAGCCTGCCTCGCCACTTCCTGGTCCTTCTCCCTACACTGGTCCGTCAGGAGGTCTTACGGAGCGTCGTGAGCGTGAGTCTCGTCCTGTGTCGCCTGAGTCTCGTTCTGCGTCACCTGTTCGTGCTGCTCGCACTGGTCGTCGTGTCCCGCGTCAGCGTCCTCCTGCTGTCCCCGGCACTCACCAGATGTCGCTTCATCTTTCCACTACTCCACAGCGTGTCCCTCTGCCTTCTCCTCCTGCGTCCTCCCTTCCTGCCCTTGCTGACCCGGAGTCTGACTCTCTTCGTGCTGCTAGTCCTACTGTCACGCGTCTCCTGGACACAGTTGTCACTGACCCTTCCTTTGAGTCAGCTGCTGCGTCTGCCTTAGTTGCTGAGCTTGTCGACTTTGCTGCTCACTGTCATCTAGACTACGCTGCGAGTCTTGTTGTTGAGTCTGAGTCTGTCTATCCTCCGTCCGTCGGGGATGAGTGTGCTCTTGGCACGGACGTCCTTGAGGACAGGCAGGAGGAGTTTGAGTGCTTTGCCGCCGCTGTACCTCATCTCGTGTCCATGCTGATTGCACCTGAGGGAGACCCGGATGCTCCAGACATCCCGACCCCGCGCTCTTACGCTGAGGCGATCGCGGGTGAGTACTCCTCTCACTGACAGACAGCCATGGATGCAGAGATGGCATCCTGGAAGTCCACTGGCACTTACGTCGACGAGGTTCCCCCTCCTGGGGCGAACATCGTCAGTGGCATGTGGATTTTCAGGGTGAAGCGGCCGCCGAGTTCTCCGCCTGTCTTCAAGGCTCGGTACGTTGCTCGAGGCTTCAGTCAGCGAGAGGGAGTAGACTTCTTCCAGACCTTCTCCCCCACCCCGAAGATGACCACTCTTCGGGTGCTGCTGCACGTTGCCGCTCAGCGTGACTACGAGCTTCACTCTCTTGACTTCAGCACAGCTTTCTTGCAGGGCAGCCTGCACGAGGAGATCTGGCTGCGCCGCCCTCCTGGCTTCACTGGGTCGTTTCCTCCTGGTACCCAGTGGAGCCTCCGGCGGCCAGTCTACGGTCTCCGCCAGGCGCCACGTGAGTGGCACGACACACTGAGGACTACACTTGCGGCTCTTGGGTTCTCGCCTTCTACTGCCGACCCGTCGCTGTTTCTGCGCACCGACACTTCACTGCCGCCGTTCTACATCCTCGTGTACGTCGACGACTTGGTCGTTGCCACTGCTGACACTGAGGCTCTCGCCCACGTGAAGTCAGAGCTGCAGAAGAGACACAGGTGCACAGACCTGGGTGAGCTGACAAGCTATCTTGGCTTGCGGATCACCCGGGACAGAGCACGCCGCACCATCACACTGACTCAGTCACACATGGTGCAGCAGGTCCTTCAGCGCTTCGGCTTCACCTGGTCCTCGGCACAGGCCACTCCTCTGGCTACAGGTCACTCGCTCTCAGCTCCACCTTCGGACGAGTCCGTAGAGCCGAGTGGTCCTTACCCAGAGCTAGTTGGTTGCCTCATGTACCTGATGACTTGCACTCGTCCTGACCTCGCGTACCCTCTTGGCCTTCTGGCTCGCTACGTGGCTCCTGGTCGGCACCGAAAGGTGCACATGGATGCTGCTAAGAGGGTACTGCGTTACTTGTGCAGTACGTCAGGCATGGGGCTCGTGCTTGGAGGGAGGCGCTCAGTTGTTCTCACTGGGCACTCAGACACTTCTTGGGTTGACGACCAGGCTACTCAGCGGTCGTCATAGGGTTACACCTTCAGCCTTGGCTCTGGTTCAGTTTCTTGGCGTTCTACTCGCTCTTCTTCAGTTCTCAGCTCCAGTTGTGAGGCTGAGATCTATGCCACAGCCATGGCTGCACAGGAGCTACGCTGGCTGACCTACCTGCTGACCGACTTGGGAGAGCGGCCTAGTTCTCCTCCAGTGCTGTACGTCGACAACAAGGCTGCCATTGCCTTATGTGAGGAGCAGAGACTGGAGCACAGAACGAAGCACATCGCTCTCCGTTACTTCCTGGCTCGAGAGCTGCAGCAGCGCGGTCAGCTTCGTCTGCGTTACGTGGCCACTCAGGCCAACACAGCTGATATACTCACCAAGGCACTTCAGCCTGGTGATCATCAGTGCTTCTGCACTATGCTGGGGCTTGTGCCCACTTTTCCTCACTTGCTGTAGGCTTTGTCTGTACTGTGATCTCTATATATATATATACCTGCCTGTTTGTTTTGCTAGGTTGAGATCACCTTGCTTTTTTTGTTACATATATGCCTCTGCATGTGAACTGGCCTTGTGGCCCTTTGCTTGTGCTCAGAGTGTGTGGTGACGTTGTGATCCACCCTGAGCTTGCTTTGCCTTTCTTGACTGGTCTTGTGACCCCTTGCTCTCCCCACTTTGCCTATGGGGGTGTGTCAAACATTATATATATGTTATTGCTGTGTAGGCTATAGTGGGTTAGCCTTTAGGGGGTACACAACTCTAGGGTTCCATACTTGTACTCCAATGTTTCATAGTTCAACCACTTCTTGATTCTAACAACGTGGGGAAAGCACAGGTGGTACGGGTAATTGTAAAGTTTTCTCGTATTCTCACTACTTGCGGATTCACAGGGCAAATCGGCCAGAGTTTCACTAACAGAATTTGGGAAATGATGCCACAACAATGGCTAGAATGACTACATCAGATGCAAGACTACCTAGCAAATAGGTAGGTCGACCTCCAGCGCAGAAAAGTTAGCGACCTGCCAACGAAGCAAGTTGGCAGCTTCGCAGCGCAGCTCGATGGCAGCTTACCAGCGCAACTTGATGGCGGCTTGCCAGCGCACCTCGATGGCAGCTTGCTAGTAATTCAAGTCCGCGACCTGCC
This sequence comes from Closterium sp. Naga37s-1, assembly GCA_947471745.1. NCBI lineage: Eukaryota > Viridiplantae > Streptophyta > Zygnematophyceae > Desmidiales > Closteriaceae > Closterium > Closterium sp. Naga37s-1. The sequence continues at coordinate 637,989 of CANJKZ010001121.1, forward strand.
AGCGCTGCACCTAGGCGACTTGCCAACATTCCAACTATAGGTGACAGTAGCGCATGTGCGCACCCATTTCGCAGGAGCATGTAGGGAGTTAAACACGTTGTGCACCGCCCCAGACAGTGCGCAGGTGCAAAGTCGACCAAGTGCTGACGGTTGCGCCGAGAGAGCCACGTCGACTTCGTGATACCAGCCTGAGGTCGGCTTCGCCAATACCTCCCAGACGATGGTCGCGCACCCTATGAAACCTCGTCACCCATTTAACTTGGTCGACCGGGAAACCTCCAAGTCGGCACTGACTTGGGCAGTAGTAGCCGACCAACCGATGTACGTGTTTGTCGACCGCCCAGGTCAACGCTATCCATCGGCCTCACCAAGCCATCCTCCTCGCTGGTCGACGAGCCCCTTCGTTGACCACAACAGCCGAAGTCGGCCGCGGCTTCCCGTCATCGACGGCGTCACAGTGCTCTTGTGCAGGTCGACCGACTTCGTCGACCTGCTCGCCTAGGCCGGCGTCGACCACTGGAGGCAGTCGGCTGCCCCTCCCGTGCACCCGACCATGAAGTCGGCTTCGCCCAAGCGAGGGCGGGCACAACTTCCATCAATAGGCTAAATATACGCGCCAAAACACAAGGTGCCAGTTAGAAGTGTTTGAGGGAAAAAAAAAAAAAACAATGGCACACACCACCTGGTGGCGTGGGTGTTTTGGCGATAGCACAAGCTAAGCAACGGGTAAACAAACGCCCCTTTTACCCACATTGGGTTGATTTCAACTCATTTGATTGGATAGGCAATGGTAAAACGGACACCACTAGTGTGCCCGCCACCTGCAACAAAATTTATGCGAACTGAAACCGAGTCGACACAATATGATGAGCCACGTACAGAACCCATCGCGAACACACCCTCCTTACGTCGCAAGCCATTTCGCCTAGCAATATATTGTGTGGTGATTCTTCTAGTCCCAGTTCCCTTTGATTGCTCCCCTTCTCCGCCTCTCTCCTTATTCTGTAGCTTTAGGCACCTCTAAGCTATGCCACATCGTGAGAATCGAGAATCGATCTCAGAAAATTGGGTTGTAAAATGATTGATTCACCTGGGTACAACACGAGGCTACATATAGAATCGACAGAAGGCAGGTAACCCGGGTGTTACGCAGTTCAAGAGAGATTGGGACGCGCGGCTGCCCTGGTTGGTAGCGGGGTACCGATTCATTAAGCAGGCAGCGCTAAGGGACTTCTCTCCCTACTATCTGCTGCTGGGGAGGGAACCCATCTTACCCGTAGACGCCCCTCGCCTACTGAAAGATGTGGTCACTACCAGCTCGGAAGAGGAGTGGGTGGGGCTAGCGGAAGCGCGGGCAAGATATCTGCGGGAAATGTTGCCAGCGGCACTAGAGAACTTACAAGTGGCTCAGCTGCGAGACGCTCAGAGATACAGACGAAGGATGGAGGGCCAGGCGGAGCAGAGGGGACAGTGGTTGGGCGTGGGGGAAGAAGTGTACGTAAAGCAGGCGAGGCAGGATATGATGGTTATGGGACTGAGCACGGAACGATGGAGGGTGAAAGAAGTTAAGGATTCGGGCGTAGTGGTGCTAGTGGGAGAGAAGGGTCAAGAGAAGCGGGATCACCAGACGAACGTGGCTAGGGCCCGCCCCAAGAGAGCACTCCAGCAGACAGGAAGGGGCGTAGAGATCCCTAGCGGAGGGCAGCCTTTCAACCAAGGGGTCCATCGGCAGCAGGGAGCAGAGCTGGAGCCGAGGAGGGGGCAAGTGGGAAAGGCTGGGCCAAGGACCCAAAGCATGAAGAGGGAACTGAGGAACTTGATGGGGTGAAGAGGGAGAGAGGCCTAGAGAAAGTATCACAAAAAGGGGCCGACACAGGAAGAGAAATATGGAGGAGGAGAGAGATTCCGACAGCTGTCATGCTTTTAATCGTAGGATTAGAAGATAGAAGAAACAATATAAAAGCAAGACAGAGTACAGTAGCGCGTAGTGTTGTAGAGAAGCAGGCGGGAGTCGAAGATGCAGGCGGCGAGGAATTGTGCCGAAGTAGCGAAAAGTAGAGGACCGTTGCTTAGCAACGGTAACCAGAAGTAGATACTTACGCAAGCACCAAGGTCAGAGTCACTTGTTTGCTTGTTTTTTTCCACTCTAAGCAAAGAATCGATCCTAGAGAATTCCTAGAACCATGCCCGTGGAGGAGCCAACCATAGCAAGCCTCTGAAGTGTTAAGGGTTGTCGTGCCCGTCAGGCAGCCGAGTTAGGGTTTCCTAGTGTAGTAGTTCTGACTAGGAACTGTTACGTGGGAAAGGCTGGGCCAAGGATCCAAGGCATGAAGAGGGAACTGAGGAACTTGATGGGGTGAAGAGGGAGAGAGGCCTCCATGGCACATTGGCATGGCACATGGAGGGAACTGAGGAACTTGATGCCATTAGAACCCGTACCTCCATGTGCCATGCCAATGCCCCCCATTTTCTATGCCTTTTTGCAGACTGCTACACCATGCACCAGTTTAACGTGTGGCCATGTATCTCACGCTTGCAGGTTCCTTGACCCTCCTGTGGACTAGGTTCCGTGGTATTGCACCTGCTTTTTGAGTATAGGGCTGGCTTACTCACGTTCGCAATCCTCGCATGGACAAGTTCTCAGCCCGCACTCTCTCCTATGTCTTCCTATTTTTATTTCTTGATGCCCCTGACTGGCAGTTCTATCACCCCCTCCTCTCACTGATTCTTTTACTCTCGTGACATTGCCTTTGACAAGTCCGTCTTCTTCTACGCGTGCTTCCTTCACCGAGGAACCCCAGTTCCATCCACTCTCTTATTCCTCACTCCCACTCCCCCCCCTGGTCCCACTCCTTTGGTAGCCCCCCTCCCCTTGACCCCCCCTCTCCTCCTCCCCACCCACCTCCTCCCACCTCCTGCCATGTTTGGTGTGTCACACGTCACCCCACAGTCTCTGCCGCCCCCGACCTTGACCTTGCAGTCGCCGCTGCAACGGTTATCATCACAACTGCCGGTCCCTGTGGACACAGGTGGTGCTGGGTCGGAAGGTGCAGCTTCGGACGGCACTGGTTCGGGGGTTGCTTTCTTTCGAAATGCTGGCTCTTGGGGTGTTGACACTGGAGGTGCTGGCTCTGGGAGTGCTTCTGCAGGAGGTTCAGGCCCTGGGGGTGCCGCGGGCTGAGATTGCAGGAACATTAGCAGCAGCAACAGCCACAGCATCAGTAGCAGCAGCAACAGCCACAACATCAGTAGCAGCAGCCACAGCAAAAGATGCAGCAGCAATAGCCACCACAGTAGTCGTTGCCGCCTATCAATGCCCTTCGCCTTCTTGATTTTCATTACCCGTTCAACTGACTGTCCTCCTTCCTCCTCCTCTCCACTACTTCTCCCAAACCCATCTCCAACTCTTTCCCTGCTGTAGCCTCCTCTTTCCCCCGACCAGTCTCTTGCCTCTTCCCTCTTGTCTCTTGTCTCTTCCCTTATCATTCATACACTCATTGAGGCATGGAACATCTGCTATCATACTCTCATACCATTCCATGCAAACGCATGTGCACACACATATAGTAACTGCTGGTTGCACCAACACGAGCATGAGTAGCCTAGTATGAACCTAGATATGATGTTGAAGTATGTTTGAGTTCACCACTCACCGTTTGAGTAGGGTGCACTAGGTTTGATTTCACCATTAACATCCTGTCTAGGTTCATACAATGTCTGAGTTCACCTTTAGCATCCTATCTAGGTCCATATAGCCAGTTCATACTATGCCGAACCTAGATGGCCAAGTCAGTGCGCCCTGGTGCCTCAAACAATCAGGTCGACGCACAGCAAGATCACATTCCTGGACACACTCTCGCATGCATTTCCCTTTCAAATCGATGGCCTAGTACCACGAGGTCGTTTTCGTCATTTTTTATGATGGACAGGGCCAAGCTTCTGGAGAGTTTAAAAGCGGCAGCAGTAGGCATCCGAAAGGGCGTTCTAGTCTTAATTGTTAAAGCCCGAGTACAACATGGTTCTTTTCAAGTTCGAGATTCTTGAACTTCAAATCGCCAAAAACATGGTTACCCTTCTTTTGCCGCCGCCCCTGCATGTGCAGAGAGATTGGGAGCTGCTCTGCCTGGCAGCCAGCACTGTGCAGGCAAGGAGTTGAAGGTGGATCATGGGGCAAGGGTAAGGGAGTGTGTTGTGCGGCATGGTCAGTGCGGATTGGCACAAAGGCAAGCACAGGGTGAAGGCAGGCAGGGGCCGCGGCAGGATATGGAGTTTGGCAGTGCCAGCAGGATGCCGCGGAGCGTTGATGTGGGAGGGGGCAGGCAGGCTGACAGGAATGCTGGCAGCAGCGCCAAGGCATGTGCGGTGGCGCAAGGCTGGACTGAGCTGCGGTGAGCCGGGGGAGTGCAAAGTGGTGCAGGGAAAAGGCACGGAATGTCGCTATGTGGCACGACAGTTGTACAATGCAAATCTGCTATGCTGAAGGAGAGACATAACAGTTGAGTCTAGGCACATGTCCTATATTTGTAGGTGTTATTTTACACATGATAAAGGATATCATACCAAGCTATTCATATAAGTATTGGAGCACCAAATACATCCACAGCATGTACAGAGTACCTATGCCATAAAATTTACACAGAATAGACAAGGAGGGGAAATGTAAGAAAGCACAAACAGAAACACGAACATGTTTTGCACACCGACAAGGTGGGGTTGCTGGTCGCAGAGCAGTCATTTGTGACAAAAGTTTGTCAACGGAGTAAACCCTTCTCATATTGGGTATTGGGTATCTCTTCAGCATTGTCAAGAAGAGTGATGGATCCATATCAGATTTGCATTCCATTGAAGCATGAAATCTCATGACTGTGAGATGAGGAGCCAGCGGAAAAAGCAATAGTTGACTCCATTGAGGCATGATAGACATGGTTCAAGCATTACAGTAGCTGGTTGGGTGGAGGAAGGGAATAAGAAATGGGAGTGAAGAGGGACATGAAGACGAATTAGTGGGTGTGAGGAGGCAAGAGGAGAACGGAAAGAACAGTAGCACCATGAGGGAAAGGCAGAACGGAGCAAAGGGGAGAAGTGGAGTGTAGGCAGCAAGCAGACTGCCACATAAGGTACTTACTTCATAGCAGGAGACAAATTTTCAGATATGCTTGTGGGAAGCAACGACAGGGACAGGCATAATTGCAAGGAACGAAGACTGAAGAAAATCACTATCGTGTCCCTTCTCTCTTCTTTACCCACTCTCCACTCCTCTGCTCAACCTCACACCCCCTCATCTTGTTCACACTCACTTTCTTTCGAACCCTCCTCTGGTTGGGGAATGCCCTGCTCCACTGCATGCCAGATGTTTGTTTTGTGAAATCTTCAAAGTGACTCGCCAAATCATCTCTTCCTCACACGCCCCTTGATCACACACACTCCCTCACCTGGCTGAGCATTTGCTCCAAACTTTCAATTATCTTTCCTCCCTCAGCCACACTCCCTCCCCTGTCTGTGCGTCGGCTCCCCACCCGGCAAATACTCGTGGGCACCACCAACCCAGCCCGCCTGCTCCTACTGCTCCCACAGCACTCCCGCCCCAGATCCTAACCCACTCTTTCCCATTTACCCGGCTGGCCTTTTCCCTCACCTGGCTGTGCAATTGTTCTCCACCCGCCAGTGCGCAATTTTGGACAGAGACAGTTTATCCGGCCTCCTCCCATTGCAAAATGCCACAAGCCCAGGAAATTTCGGAGCCATCATGTTCAAGGCTGACTGAAGAGCCACTGAGCTTCGTCCCGCCCCTGATGTGCCCAAAAAGGACGACGAGCAGAACCGAAAATCCACATTGGGCAACGTTCCCGACAAGACACCATAGACAGCGTCGCCAATACCACGAGAATATTTGCCGCCATTGGTGGTCCCGAGGGCCTTGTTGCTGTCGAAGGTGACTCGGTCGAAATAGAGGGAGGAGTCTAACGAGAATATTCCTCCCCCAGATACACCTGGATGGGTGGAGAAGAGGATGAATGGAGGGTAGGTGAATCCGCACCAAAGATATCATGTTTGAGAGGAGGTCTCCCTTTGATGTGTTTGGATGATGGAAAGGAGATATGTGAATGGATAATGGATATGACAGGGCTAGATTCTGGGAAAACACCAAGGATCTTAGACCCGCAGGAATTTCCACGAGGCAGGACCACCTACATAACACACTAGACACTTACACATACTCTCTCTCTCTCTCTCTCTCTCTCTCTCTCTCTCTCTCTCTCTCTCTCTCTCTCTCTCTCTCTCTCTCAAACGGTCCTTTGTATTGATTCAGCAGGGGTACAAAAACATGCAGTGCAATCCATGATAACCTCCTTCCCTTAATCCCCTTAGCTCACCCCTCTTCCCCCCCCCCCCCCCCTGCGTGACCCTCTAGCCCTCCAGCGTGTGGAGGATGTCCCCCAGGTGCAGTGGCCAGGGGTCCGCTGCCATCTGGGGGTGCGCTGCCTCGATCACATACTCTCTCTCTCTCTCTCTCTCTCTCTCTCTCTCTCTCTCTCTCTCTCTCTCTCTCTCTCTCTCTCTTTCTTACACACGCACACACACCCACACACACACACACACACACATACACTCACCAGCGTGGTTCCCATTAAACACACACTGCTCGAACTGCACCCTGCCTAGCCCTGTCACGCTTCTTGCCCCCCCCAGATTCCCAGGGGCTTTGTTGTCCTTGAATAGGCAGCTCTGGAAATAAAGGTAAGGCACGCTGCCGTTGCTCCTGCCGGCGTTGATGCTGATGGCACCACCGGCCCCTTTGGGCGCTTTGTTGCTCTGAAAGGTGCAGTCTACGAAGCGGCGATTGGCAGGGGTGCCTTGCATTGGGAGGGGGAAGTATTCACTGTTGGTTGATACATCAAAGGGGGACGGAGGGAGGGGTGGGTGCCACAGGGAAGGAGTCGCTTGGATTAGGAATACATTAAAGGGGGAGGGAGGGAGGGGTGTGTGGGAGGCAACGGGGTGTGTGGGAGGCAATGGGGTGTGTAATAGGAAATAGGGGGGCCATCAAACAACGATGGACTTAGTGTTGCCGTGGAAGGTGCAGAACAAGAAGAGACGGTAGAAGGTGGTGGTTGTCACATGAAAGGAGTTGCTGCTTGGTTGGAATACATATTCAGGGGGGAGAGGAGGGTGGATGGGGGGCGGGCGGAGGAGAACATGTGTATTAGGGCATAAGAGGGCCTCCAAGGAGCAGAAAATAGAGCCCTGGGACGGGCGTTGTGCTGCTTTGGAAGGTGCAGCACGAGAAGGGACGTGGGGAGGGGTGGCTGTCACGGGAAAGGAGTCAGTGGTGGTTGAGAAAAATACAGCTAGAAAGAAAAGGTGCAGCGAAATTTGAGATGGGCGAGGCGCATGGCTGTCAAATCAAAGGCGCTACTGGCTGCCAACCGTGGTGTGGTGACGGGCGGTGTGGTGTGGTTGGTGGTAACAAGTGAAAACAATTACTCTTGCACAGGAGCACAGGCGGTGCGGCGGTGGTACAAGCATGAAAGGTTATGCGCGACGAAAGGTTATGTATGCGAACAAATCAGCTTGTTATTATTGATGTAGCATGTCTCCCTGCATCACAAACATTCTCACGTGCACCATACACACAATATCACGAGCACCATACACATTATCTCACATCCGCCATACACTCTGACATGCACCATACACACTCTCACATGCGCCTCACACTCGCCTCACACTCTCACATGCGCCTCACACTCTCTCACGTGCACGATATAAACTCTCACATGTCCCACACACTTTCACCTGCATCACTCGCACTCACCTGTATCGCACGCTCGCATCTGCACCATACAGACTTTGAAATGGCCCACACACACTCACTTTCAACACACACACTCGAACGCATCATCCATTCTACACACATAATGTCCATCATACACACTTCGTGCACGACACACACAATCTCACATGCGCCACACACACACTCACCTGAGCACCCCTCTGGCCCTCACCTCCCCCCATCACTCCCGCTCGAACACTCTTTCACTCTCTCGTCACCCATTCAACACTCTAATCCCCTACCTGAGCACCGCTCCGCCAACGCCAGGGGCCGTGTTGTTGACGAACTCGCAATGACTCGCGATGATCGCCCCCCGCACCCTGAAAAAGACGCCTCCTCCCGCCTGCTGGAAGCTGAGGTTGGTTAGAGTCAACTTTCCCTCCCTGGAGCCGGACGAGGGGGAGGTGAATATGGGGAAGCTGCCATTCCCGCTGATGATGCACCTGGTGAGGGCGGAGGGAGAAGGTGTGCAAAGTAAGAACGACAGAACAACGTGGGTTGGAGAGAGGAGGAGAGGGGAATTGTCGGTGCAGAGGGGTCGATTATAGCAATAATTAGTGAGAGGCAGCATTGCAAAGAAGGGAACGTGGCAAATAAGGAGTTTGTGGCGGCAGTTACAAGTGTGGATGAGACGTTGGAAGCATGCATTGGCTGCAGAGTAGACTACCAGTATACCCTATAGCTTGTAACGCCACAACCCTGCTGGCCCTACTACAACCCGCCTGGTAACCCAAATATCTGGTTGTGCATGTAACACTATCACAAGTAGTAATTGCACCCTCTTGTGACTGCACCCTCACATTACCGTCCTGACACCATTCACCGTTGATCCCTTGTACCGCCGACCTGGTAACCCTGTTACCAACCTCGAAGTGGCACACGCGCCCATGATGATCAGGCTGGCCTCGCCTGATAATGCGGGAAGGGGGCTGGGGGAAGGAGAGCGCGAGGAATGGCGTGGAAGGGGGTGGGTGGAGAGGGGGTGGAGGGTGGGCGGGGAGTGAGGGAGAGTCTATTACGTTATGATAATACTGCACATTCACATGGTAGGACAGGGCCTGACTGATGAGATGAGATGATGCGCGTTGTATGAGGTCGGCAATTGTCGTTGTGGCATCAGGTGGCAAACGCACAGGTGGCGAGACATCGCGGAAAAGGGTTTGACTCAAAATCGAGTTTAAGTCTGAAGGCTGCAGGAAAGTTGCAGAAACCTACCTGAAAAGTATCCGAAAAGCACTGAGTGAAAACCGCAACATGCACCAATTTCGGATACAAGCTGGCTTCCGAGCCGTGGATTTTGGCTACGTGGGTCAGCCGGGGCGCGAATTTTGTATACGTGGGTTACCCGAGCCGCGAATTTCACACATCAGTTTTGAAACATCTTCACCGAATAGTACACCTGGTCACGACCAAATCTCGGGAGTCTCCCTTGCTGGTGTATGATTGATGAACACTAGTAAGCACACGAATTACGCAGGCATTGTCGAACGTTGCGAGCACAGTAACTGGGATACAAACTCAAACGAGGCTCGCGAAGGCACAACCCAGAATCGAAACTGGCAGCTGGCATACAGTTCCATGTCACGCCCAATCAAATTAAGTGTTCAGATTCTGTGTGAGTGACGTGGCTTCCCCGGATCACAGCTTAGGTAACCGGAATTGAGATATCCTCACCTTCATGTTTTTTTACTAACCAATTACTGGTGCGATGTAGGCTAGTACCATAAATCTACGGCATCCGTGAAGACACATCATCACACTTTGGAGCTCTAGAAGCATCTCTCTTTCGAATTCACACAACACGCTAGTTGCGTAGCTCATTGTTCACACAACTTTCCCAGCTTCTTCCAGTCCAGCCTGCAGCTCGTGCCTCTGAGTAATCCTCACGCATCAACTAGCGTTTTCCGTATGCTCTTCCTTCTGTGTATGTAATAAACTAGTATAGGAAGTATCTATTCAAGCTACTATCTGTCCAGATATACCGTCTCAGCCTGCATCTGTCCCCTTCTTTTCTCCATCTGTCCCTTTCTGCATCTGTACCTCCCGTCCTATATACAGCTCATCGACTTGCTCTCCCCACGCGGAGGATGTTCTGCGCGCGAATCGCCGCGGACTCAGCACCCGTCTACCTACGAACGGTGCGACGTAAAGCGCGTTGCGCGGCGGCGGAAGCGCCGTGTTCTGCGCTGAAAGCGTGAATTTTTTTAGCCACGATTCTCATCACTCCTGTTGTGATCCTCACTTGTCATTTATTCGCACGGGTTAGGCTTCTTTTGTTCTCGTTTCCCTCTCTTTCTTCCCGAAATGAACGCAGATATATTTTCTCATGTATTAAACTGCGCTGCACCGTGCCACTTTAATCAGTTACTTGATGTTTCCGCTTCATCCACCCAATACACAGATCGTCATCACGCACCTATAGTCGCGGGACCGCAGATTATCCCAATGACTAGCAATGAAACGAGGAGGGAAGCCGCGTGCTGGCGTGCTGTAATTGATTCCCTGTCAAAAGCCATTCTTAGCCGCCGGTACTAGTAGTTGACTGAAGATGGTAGCAGACTAGCAACTCCGGTAAGCATAAATGCTCCGCACTCATGTGCTCTGGCAGCAACTATTTTGAACCGATAGTCAAAACACGAACTAGATCTTGTTTCTGAGAAACTCACTGCGCATTGTGAAGTTTATGTACAATCCTCATCTTGCCCACCAAGAAGTCTATAGGCTGCAAGAAACTCACTCTGCGCAGCTGTAAATTCATACAGACAGTGGGTTCATTCCATCAAATTTGAGCCCCGGGGCTTCATTTCAAATTTGACAGGCGACACTTGCGGGAGTGGGTTCATTCCATCGCATCGCAGTGCTGGCAGTTGTTCCTGCAAATCGCCACAGCGCGAATGGCAGGGGTGATGCGCTAAACATTAGGACGTGGGCCCAATCGACTTTGATCGGCGCGATCAGAGGCGATAAAAAACTTCGAGGAAGGCGGGAAGCAGATTTGCAGGCAATCAGGGGCAATCAGCTGATCGCGATCAGCTGATCGCGCCAACTCAATCAACCGCCTCTAACAGCCCGATCAGACCCGATCAGACACAATCAGCCCCAATCACTTGATTGCATGTGATCGGCGTCCTGGGCGATGTACGCAAAATGTAACACGTCTCGCCATAAGGTCTCGAAAATCCTTGCGAATAAACCCAGATCGGCGAGAACAGCGTGTTGGGACATGATGCTGGCGACATTACCACGATACTAAGATTCACCCATATCGCCAAAGTTGGGATGCAACTACCAGGTTTTCATGAATGTTTTGCAACTCTCGGTTTCTCCCGCACCCACTTTTGGAACAGCGCCCGATTACACTCTGAAAATGCTAGCTCACAAGGGTAATTTCTGGTGATTCTTGAATCTTGCAGATGTTTCTGGGCATTTTAGACGCGCGCTGGAGCCAAGGCGAAACTGCCGCCAACCAATGGCGTTACACCAGCATTTGGATTCGGAAGTACTGGTTGATGTGGCGCCAACCTGAAATTACCCCTTGCCTTTGCGAGTCGCAGATTTGACAATGGAAACCACATGCGATATTCACGGCTGCTTATTCAAAAGAACCCGCGGAACAACGAATAATAACGAATATTGGCGGTGTTCGCCAGCACATTTCTAAGCAAAAACGAGGGGATGACGACGGGATCAGGAAGGTAAGTCTCGCCTTCCTGATCCCGTCAGTTAGGGTTCTTTAACCACCGTCAGCCTGGTCAGCCCGTAAAAATGCTGCCGAGCCTCTTATGCCGTCCGAATCTCTTAGAAAAGTGAGGGCGTGGCGAACGCCCCCAATTTTCACCCATTTCGAAATGCTTGACCGCATATGGAAACGGGGTCGCAGTTTCCTTCCCTGGCAAAAACCATCCCCCTGCGATGCCATCGCCATTCACCTATCCACGATGAATGGCGATGGCATGGCTGTGGCATTGCACGGCAGAGGGGAACTGCGGAAGGTGGGGCTGGGGGTTCCATATGCGGTTGCAAGTTTTCCCGTTTTGGGAATCGAAGTTTCGCGGACCGCATTATGCCCAGACCTCTTGGGCGGGTTCCGCCCCCGTTTCCAGATGCGGTCACCATGCCGATGCCGTCAAAATGCCATCTATTTTCGAATGTGCTGGCGAACGCCGCCATTAAATTACAACATCAGCCTACAAATAGATCCTAGACAAGATAGAGGGACCCTTGCTTTAAGAGGCCGAGGTTGGATGTCAGAAGACTTCTTGCGACGTGCATTAGACCAAGAAGGCAAAATAGTCTGGACGATATTGTCATTTCTGAAGGCTTGATTGTACGCGACGTAGTGTAAATAAATTCATGAACATAAAAATGGTGCCAGAACTTCTAACATTTGAAGTCGTTGCTGATGGTACGTTCTCACCAAGAACTCTAGCATGTGAAGGGGGTCCTCCCACTTAAACAGGAATCAAAAGTTGGTTTAGAAGATTTGACTTATTGGTTTGATCGTCGGAATGAGGATATATGTTAACGATAAGCTCTGACATGTGCGGTACTGCTCCTATATCACCCATCAAAATTTCTAGGTGAAATCAAAGGCGTACATGCTTATGATCACAGAGACAGCTTGTATAGGTGAACAACGATTGAGATGAACAACTTTGCATATTCTTTGGCCGAAATTATTGTAAATCATTATGTAATTACGTGGCTCCCATGGCGCGGCCGACGATCATCAACATTTGCACTTGCACCAGCAAATAGATGGGCGACCAACTCCACCATCATTTGTTGCCACTGGCGTAGGCATAATTCGAGCGGTCACAATAGCTGAGCGATGTGGAAAATTTAATGTCAAAACATATGTTTGTATGTTTCATTAGGCTGTACTGGGTTTAGGCCTACGGGGTACACCAATCTTCTCGACATCCTTCTTGTACCCCTCCCTTTGACCTAGTCCGTCATCCTTAATCTTAACATGGTTTCACAGTAGGTTCCGATTAGGGCCTAGTATTTTTTTAGGGCCCACCACATTTGTTTCTCTCTGCCCGGCAGACGTTTTTTCCCCTGCCCTGCCGTAAGTTTCTGCCCCGCCCAGCACTTTCGCGCTACCCTGCCCTGCCCTGTCGCGCGCTGCCCGCGAACAGCCCGTACAGCCTCCACGGCGCCCGCGCACCGCCCGTACAGCCCGCGCGAGGTCCGCGCGCAGCCCGTACAGCCCACGCCAGGCCCTCGCGCAGCCCGTACAGCCCTTGCCAGGCCCGCACGCAGCCCGTACAGCCCACGCCAGGTGTCACAGGATCGAATTTCCACTCGATAATGTTGCACTAAAGGTGAGTACAAGGAGTATTTATACTCAGAAATACATCGAAACAACCGATAATCCGAACCTTCGGGAACGCGCTCTTCTATAATAGATAATCACAAGCATGCAAGCCCATTGGCACATTGGATTATGGCAAGATTACGCCTTGTACACCACCGTCGGTGCTGTCGGTGCCGTATAATGTAAATGTCGGTGCCGAAAATTCAGACTAATTGAAATAATATAAAAGCTCTAGAAAATAGAATAGTAGTCCGATTGAGGTGAAATAAAGTGCAAATGAAAGAGGAAAATAAGGAGAATAAGATAAAGTAAAGATATAGAAATGAGAAATATGTGGAACGTTGACTTACTCTCACATCAGGCCCATGCGCAGCCCGTACAGCCCTGCGCGTACCTGCCCTGCCCACGCGCTGCTCGCGTACTGCCCGCACTGCCCGCACGCCGCTCGGCCGTTGCTCGCGCGGCCCGCACCCTGCCTGCTAGCCGTCCGCGCTGCCTGCTAGCTGCTGGCCTGCCATCAGCTTCCCTACGCGCTGCTTTGCTCGCGCGGCCCTGCGCTGCCTACGTGCACCCTGCCTGAGCCGCCCGCGCATTGCCCTGCGTTGCCCGCTCACTGCCCTGCTCCACTACCTGTGCCGCCAACTAGCGCCCCTGCCGCTACGCACTGCCAAATGCTGAGCGCGCTGCACTGCCCTGCCCTGCCTGGCCGCCGCTGGCACTGCCTGCACGCTGCCTAGTACTGCCAAGCTGCAGCTGCTGCCACTACTGCCAGCCACTGCCGCTGCCATTGCTGCCCTACCTGCACGCGCTGCCAGCCCTGTCCTGCCCTGCCTGGCCGCCGCCTTCCCTGCCCTGCCTGGCCGCCGCTGGCACTGCCCTGCACGCTGCCTGGTACTGCCAAGCTGCAGCTGCTGCCTGCTGCTACTGCTGCTGCTGCTGCTGCTGCCGGCCACCATCACCGCCTGCAGGCGCTGCCGTCTCTGCCCTGCCCTGCCTGGCCACCGCCAGCACTGCCTTGCCCGCTGCCCAGCGCTGCCCTACCTTGCCTGGCCACCGCTAGTGCTGCCCTGCACACTGCCCAGCGCTGCCCTGCCCTCCCTGGCCGCCACTGGCATTGCCTGCATGCTGCCCAGCACTGCCAGCCACTGCCGCTGCTGCTGCCGGCCGCCACCACTGCTGCAGCTGGCCGCCACTATTGCTGCAGCCGCCCGGTGCCTAGCGCCAGCGCGCGCCCCGCTGCCTTGCTAGCTACCCGCACGCACCTGTCCTGCCCTGCCCGTGCACGTCTCCTAACTGCTGCACTCCAAACACCGCCAGGCCTGATCCACGAGCGACCTGCACTAGAGCACCCAGTTACTCGCTCTCTTCCCTAGCTGCTTCTTCGCTGCTGCCACTGACCGCCATGGCCACCACCACTGTCCAACGTCAGCGGCTGCCAAGTGTGCAGGAGTCTCTCTCGCCGCAACAGCTTCGCGAATGGGCTATCTGGTGGGGCAGCCCCGGTGGTGGGGCTAGCCGTGTTCATCGGCAGAAGCCGCTTTCGCCACAGCAGCGTCGTGAGTGGGCTTTCCGGTGGGGTGCTACTACTGGATATACCTGTGAGTCTACTCCTGCTGGCAGTGCCGCTGGTAGACGCGGAAGTTTTGGGGGTGGACAGCAGCAGCAGCATCGTCCACTGGAGACTCTCTCCCCACAGCAGCTTCGTGAGTGGGCCGTCCGGTGGGGCAGCCCTGGTGGCGGAGGGTTTCGGGGTACTCGTACTGGAAGTGTAGAGGCTTCTGGTGGCATAGAGGCTACTAGTCTCGGTGCGTGTGACTCGGCTAGCGCAAGGGCAGAGCCTGAAGAGGCCTTGCAAACTTCTACCCTAGACTTAGGCGCGTCTCGCTGCTTCTTCCGCGACAACACCACAGTCACACCGCTCAGAGCCCCTGTTCCTGTCACACTGACCGACCCCTCCGGGGGCCTGGTATTCGCGAATGGCGCTACATTTCTCCCTTGTCCAGCATGCTACAGTCACAATAGGCTTGAATGTGCCTAAAACGGAAGATAGAGTGCACAATCGGATTTCTGCACAGTGGCTTTAAACGTTCATAGCGTTCTGGTCACAGCTTCAAATGACTGATTCAACTTGGATTTGGAGCGTATTAACGTTGCCTACACTAGGCAATTTAGATCGCACGATTTCACCAAGTATTGGCGACACAGCGTCGGCTTGAACGAACGGCACTATGGCAGCCACTATAGTCTTAGAACGCACAATTAGGAGGCGTTCCGAGTTGGGAATGACTCCCAGCTCCTACAAACCCCAAGAGCTGAGGTACAATGATGTGGAACAGTGCCACACTGTCCCCAACCAAGAAGGGTCTCGCCTACACCAACTGAAATGTTACACTACACAAAGTAATGTAACTATCTTCTACATCTTGAAGTGTACCCTTTTGGCGAGCTTCGAAATCACTTGAGGCTTGACACCAAGGCTCAGGTTCTTCATCACAAACTCATCCTTGAGTTCTTGATGGGTCTGCTGCACACACCTCCGACACGCCGAACGTTCGACATAGGACAAAATAGAAACCGCGCACGAGACACACGACAAAATAGAAACCGCGCGGGACACACAAATGATCGCGTAACACGCGACTAGCGATAACTCGCTGTTGACTCGACACACACACACTCGACATCATGACTCATCATGCACACACTATTATAAGCATGAAATATATATTATCTCATGCCCTCATTCCATTCCATGCGCACACGCATGCACGCACATGGACAACAAGCCGAGTGCAAACCGTAGGTTGCACCAACAAACTCCCCCTCGGATTGTTGGCCTTAGGATATGTTGCTCTCTCAGTTCAGAACCATCCCAGCCAGCTTGCAACATTTCCAATGCTGCTGCTCCACCAGCCTCTTGGTCATCATGTCAGCCGGCTGCCCCGTCGTCTTCACGTAGCGCAACTCAACTTCACCCGCGGCCACCATGCTCCTCGTCCAATGCCACTTCACCCTCATGTGCTTGGTGAGGCCGTGCAACACAGGGTTCTTAGCAAGAGCAATGGCACCCTGGCTATCACAGTAGAGTGGCGTAGGTCCCTGCTGCTCCTCCCCCAATTCTGCCAACAAACGCCGCTGCCACACAATCTCCCGTACGGCGCGGAAGAGTGCCATGTACTCGGACTCCACCAAGCTCAATGCTTGATCAACCTGCTTTTTGCTCTCCCAAGCAGTTGGGCCTCCACCAATACAGCAGATGAAGCCTCCCACACTTGTCATGTCCTCTGGTTCCGATGCATAAGAGGCATCGGGAATGCGGTGAGGAACAAACGCACGGGTTCAACACCATCCGCGCTCTTTTGGCGCCTTTGCGCCGCCGCCGAGTATTGCAGCCCAACGGTCGGTGTTTGGCCAAGGTACTTGGCCATCCTCATTCCAGCTGCTACCTGCTCCTCGTTAGGGCATTGAACAACTCTAGCCAGCTGCGCGGTAGCGAAGGCGACGTCCGGTCGGGTGTTTACCGTCGCATACATGAGGCTGCCCACCAACGAGTGAAAACGGCGCCTTTCCTCTTCACCAACGCTCTCTTCCTCTGGTCCCTTCACACACTTGAGCCCAGAAGGAAAGGGAGTAGCCACATGGCCTTCACTCTGCCCAAAGTTGGCAGCCAAGGCCTCCAGGTATTTCAGTTGGTGCACCCGCATGCACCGCTTCTCCACGTCACGCTCGATGTGGAACCCAAGGTAGAAGTTCACGTCACCAAGGGACTTGCACTTGAACTTGTCTTGCAGCTTCAGCATCACCTCCTTCACATGGTCACAGGAGGGTGAGAAGATGAGGATGTCATCCACGTACACCACCATGAAGCTCCTCTGCTCCCCCTCGCCAAGCATGAACAATGAGTGATCGGCCGTTGAGGGGGTGAAGCCAGTCTCCTCCAATACTTCTCGCAGCTTCATGTACCATTGCCTAGGGGCCTGCTTCAGCCCATAGAGGGCCTTCTTCAGCTTCCACACTTTGCGGCTACCATCGTCAAGCCCCTCTGGCTGCGACATAAAAATCTCTTCCTCTAGGACGCCGTTGAGCAATGCCGTTACGATGTCCATCCGCTTCACCACACATCCATTGATGGCGGCTCCCGCAAGTAGGGTTCGCAGCGTCATCGGCGTCACCACAGGGGCAAACAGCTCCTTGAAGTCCACCTTCTCCTTCTGCTGGTACCCCTTGACCACAAGCCTAGACTTGTAGCGCTCGATCATGCCATCGGCGTCCGACTTGAACTTGAAGAGCCACTTGAACGTAATCGCCTTATGCCCCTCCGATAGCTCAACCAATTCAAACGTCTCATTCTCCTCAATGCTCTTCAGCTCACTCTCCATTGCCTTCTTCCACTCCTCAGCATCGCTACTCTCCAAGGCCTCCTTGAGAGTTGCTGGTTCCCCCGGCATCTCCACCGGAGAGAAGAACACGAACGCACACTCCTCGTAGTCACTCTCCTCGTCGTCTCCGACCATCATTGCCGCTCCGGCCATGGCTGTCTTGCCTTGCTTTCCTGGTGCATCATAGGTCAGCCTATTTGGGGCTTGGACTCTCCTCTTGTCCCTTCCTTCCTCCTCTGCTGCAGGGACTTGAAGGCCTTGGCGTTGCTGCGGGGTGACTCGGATCCGTGGAGCACTTGTAGCGCGTGAAGGAAGTGTCGGTGCACGCTCGCTCACTTGCTGCACCTCCTCCTCTTCTTCCTCTGCATCCTTGGCCTCCTCTCCTCCATTCATAAGGGAAGATTGCCTTGTGGTAGTGCTGCCGCTGCTCAGCTCCAAAGGCAGCTCCACATGCTCCAAACCGGAACTCTTCACCTCCCCAAACCGCACGCCTATCTTCGCCTCATTCTCCGCCTTCCAATCCTTGTACATCAGGTTCTCCATGAACTTGCAGTCCCTGCTCACCATGAACTTCTTGGTGAATGGGTCCCAAAGAAGCCACCCCTTGCTGTTTTGAGCCATGCCCAAGTGCACAGCCCATATCGCCTTGGCACCAAGCTTGTTGTGCCGAAGATGCTTAGGCACGAGTGCCATGCACATGCACTCGAACACCTAAAGCATATCCACCTTAGGCTTCCTTCCAATCCACTCCACATAGGGCACCCATTTGTCTGCTCCCACATGAGTCAAAACTCTATTCTTGGCCACACACGCACTCCGCACCGCATCAGGCCAGAAATAGTCGGGTAGCCCGGCTTCAATGAGCAACCCGCGTGCCGTCTCCGTGATGGTCCGGTTCGCTCGCTCGGCAATGCCGTTCATTGCAGGGGAGTAGGGCATGGTAAAGGAGTGCCTTATCCCACTCTTCTTCAGCCACAATCCGAACTCCTTGCTAAGGAACTCTCCCCCTCGATTGGTGCGGATTGACTTCACTGGTTGGTCTTGTTGTCGCTCCACCATCGGCAACCAATCGATCTTCACCGTTTCAGCCACATCGCTCTTCTTGGAGAGCACATACACCCAAGTCATGCGAGTGTAGACGTCCACTATGGTGAGAAAGTACTCAGCTCCAGCAGCTCCAAGCTTCAGGGGGCCCACCACGTCCATCACCACCTCATCAAGTGGTGCCTTAGCCGTTGCCTCCGAACTAGAGAACGGGTAACGGGTGAACTTGGCTTGCATGAACGTCGGGCAGCCAAGTACCTCATCGGGCTCCCCTTTCACACGTATGCCAGCAACCATCTCATTCTTCACTAGCTGCTGCAAGATGGGCAGGACCACATGCCCCATTCGCCGATGCAAGGTGAGCAAATCACACTCCCCCGTAGCCGAAGTTGGATTGGAGAATCCCGCGCTCGCAATAGCGCCCCACATACTCTCTTCGTAGTCCTCCTCCGCTGCTGCCTCAGGGTTCTCCTCACCCTTGTGCTGCTCCTTGGCTGCTGCACCACTCTCCTTAAGTTCACACAACTTGCTGGTCCCTCCAAGTTTGCACTTGTTGGACTCATTCGCCTTGGCGCCATTGTTCGCGCCGTAGCCGCCACTAACCACTTCACCCTTGGTGCTGACGCTTGCTGCGACTTGCCTCTCCTTAGGCATGGGGACCACAAGGATCTGCCACATCTCGTTGTAGACGTCCCTATCCTCGTGAAGGTCCCATAGAATCCGCTCGCCAAGCCTCGCGGTGTAGGTCTTGGCTCCCTTCGAGTTCGTGTCCATGCCGGCCTTTGCCAATCGCCGCACGGAAATCAGGTTGGCTGCAAGGCTGGGCACCCAAAGCACGTTCTTGAGGCCCACCATCTTCCCATCAGCACCCTTAATCATGGCCTTGCCCATGCCTTTCACCTCTGCTCGCTGCCCCAAAGCCGATGTGACATGCTTCACCGGTGATGGTTCAAGTTCGGTGAGCAAGTCCGCGCGAGGTGTCATGGTGTAGGTAGCACCGCTATCAATCACCCAATAGTCCTAGGGGTGTAGGGTGACCTTTCCCACAGCTGCATGCTCTTCAAAGTCTTCATCCTTCTCTGGTTCAGCCGGTGCTTGCGTTGACACAAAGTAGAATTGACCGGGTACCGATCGCCGCTCGGGTCCATCTCGTTATATCCACTCTTCATGTTTGCAGCACCGCCTCCGCGATCGCCATGGCCTCCACGGCCTATTCCTCTCCCTCCTCCTGCTCCTCTACCCTCTTGGCCTTGAGCAGGGGTCCAACCATCAGGGAGTTTGTAGCAGTCGCACCACATGTGTCCGCTCTTGTGGCAAAAGTGGCACTCGCCGTCGAATCGGCCGCGACCACGTCCGTAGCTCTTGTCGTCGCTGCCGTATCCGCCATTTCCGCGACCTCCACTAAAGTCGCTGCCACCAAACCTTCCTCCCCCTCTTCCTCTACCTCTTCCTCGGCCATATCCACGGCCGACGCTCGCTGCCCCAGCACCATCCGCACTCGCCAACTCACGGCGGCGGAAGTCCTCTTGAAGGATCGCGCGCTTCACGTCTTCTAGCGAGAGACGGGGCAGATCACGGTTCAAGTTGATGATGAGCGAGGACCACGATCCCGGGAGTAGAGCCAGCAACTTGGTCTTCTTCTGGAGCTCACTGTAGTTCAAGTCTGCTCCTTCAAGTCGCGTCAACAGGTCGAAGAATTTCTGCACCCCTTCTTCAACCGCTTCATCCTCTTCAATTCGTAGTGTCGCCATTTGCCGTTCCAACACCACAGCTACCGCCACTGTTGCAGGAGCGTGTACACCCTTGAGAGCAGCCCATGCCTTTGGTCCCTTCTCTGGTTCACGCTGGAATGGCTTGATGTGACGGATTTGGCTGCTCCCCAACGCTTGTCCAAGTAGGAGATAGCCTTGTGCGCTCTTCCGCACCCACGGGCTCTTCTCCGGGTCATTCTCGGGACGCTTCTCCGTTCCTTCCATCACCTCCAGCAGGTCATAGTGGTCAAATACGTTCTCCATTCTGAAGGACCACTAAGCAAAGTTGTCACCGTTGAACTTGTCAAGGCCAAACACTCTAGGCTCATCCCTAGATGGGCCAACACTTGGTTGCACGGGCGTCATGGCTGAGTCACGGGGTTGGCCTTGAGCTTGGGCTTCTCCACTGCCACCAGCACCTCTGCCATCCCAGCTCCTACAAACCCCAAGAGCCGAGGTACAATGATGTGAACAGTACCACACTGTCCCCAACCAAGAAGGGTCTCGAAACTACCCACCACAAGGCCCTACACCAACTGAAATGTTACACTACACAAAGTAATGTAACTATCTTCTACATCTTGAAGTGTACCCTTTTGGCGAGCTTCGAAATCACTTGAGGCTTGACACCAAGGCTCAGGTTCTTCATCACAAACTCATCCTTGAGTTCTTGATGGGTCTGCTGCACACACCTGCGACACGCCGAACGTTCGACATAGGACAAAATAGAAACCGCGCACGAGACACACGACAAAATAGAAACCGCGCGGGACACACAAATGATCGCGTAACACGCGACTAGCGATAACTCGCTATTAACTCGACACACACACACTCAACATCATGACTCATCATGCACACACTATTATAAACATGAAATATTTAATATCTCATGCCCTCATTCCATTCCATGCACACACGCATGCACGCACACGGACAACAAGCCGAGTGCAAACCGTAGGTTGCACCAACACGGCGGCCCCTTCCGGCCTCTTCACAAGTCTCCACCTCCCCTCGTTCGCTAAGAACTTGGTGGCTACCTCTGTCCTCCAGGACCAGCGGGTCACTATCACCCAGCCTGGAGGCGAGCTAGTGGCGATCTATATGGACTCGCGCATTGGTGAACACCTAGCCACGTTCACTCGCAGGCCTGGATCTGGCCTGTACACACTGACCACTGAGTCTGCACTGGTAGCTGAGTCAGGTCAGGTAGCTGTGTCGGTTGAGGTTGCTGTATATTGCTCGTGTCATCTCCTCATGCACCAGACTCTCCTCTGGCACCACCGTCTTGGCCACCCCTCCTTGCCACGCCTTCGTGGCTTGCACTCCCGTCTCCTGGTCTCTGGGCTTCCCAGGTCCCTGCCCCAGCTCCCGAGGTCGCTTGCGCCACCGTGCCTTCCCTGCGTCGAGGGGCGGCAGCGCGCCGCTCCTCAATCCTCCTCGTTTTCTCCGACCACAACTCCTCTGCAAACCCTCTACATGGACGTGTGGGGTCCAGCCCGAGTCCTTGGACAGGGCGGAGAGCGCTATTTCTTACTGGTTGTAGACGACTACACGCGCTACACCACGGTCTTCCCCTTGCAGAGCAAGGCGGAGGTCCGTAGTGTTCTGATCCGCTGGATCCGTGCTGTCCATCGCCAGCTCAGTGCTCGGTTTCGTCAGGACCTCCTAGTCCTGCGACTGCACTCTGACCGAGGTGGTGAGTTTTCCTCCGGTCTCCTAGAGGAGTTCTGTGGTGCTAAGGGCATCCGCTAAACGTTCACACTTCCGGCCTCTCCATAGCAGAATGGGCATTGGCTTGGTGATGGAGGTTGCTCGCACCTCTATCGTCCATGCAGTTGCTCCCCATTTTCTGTGGCCGTTTGCGGTCCGATACGCTGCTGAGCAACTCAACCTCTGGACCCGTATCTCCTACCCGGAGACCTCTCCCACTCTGCGGTGGACGGGAGAGGTTGGTGATGCGTCGTCGTTTTGGGTCTGGGGTACCCTTTTGCTTGTTCGCGACCCCCCTGCATGGAATCTCTCTCCCCGCACTCTTCGTTGCGTCTTCCTTGGCTTCCCTTTCCTTGGTTTCCGTCGTGTTCTCTCCTCCCAGGATGTCACCTTTGACGAGTCTGTCTGTTTCTACCGTCTCCACCCCCACCGCATTTCCCCCGTGCCTCTCCTTCCTCTCGCACTGGTCTCCGTAAAGGGTAGATTTTAGGCGAGCCCTGGAACAAAAACTTTCGATCCCCCCCTCCCCCCCAACACTCCTCCCTCTCCTCTCCCCTTCGTTTCTAACCTGATTGCATCCAACCTGGTTGGGCCACAAATTCAACTCACCCTGGAACTTGTGCATAAACCAATCACAACTTGCTCTCTGTGGAGTGGGTAGACGGTTAAGGTTGGGTAGAAGTGAACAAGATCAACGGTTCTGCAAAGGATAGGAAGCCTGCAAAGTGATATGACGCTAACTAATTTTCTTTATGTCATGCTTGCTTGCTTGTGGTTCATCTCAAACGTAGTTGTAAGCTTGGTAGTTGAAATGAGGCTCCAGTCCAGAATTTTCCCAAACCTGATTCAAGGGAGGAATTTTTTTCATCCCTGAAGCCTAAAGGGCCGAGATTCGCCCCAACCCTACAAAATACAGGAACATAAATGACGGGCTCCCTGATTTGTCCGGGGGGGCCCAAAACGAAACGACAGGCCTGGTGGGGTTCGATAGTTTCACTAGTCAAAGGGGGTGCTGTTGACTTTCGCGCTGGTCAAGCACGCGAAATCTTGACTGCGCGTGTGGTCCTGATTTCGCGTGTGGGCCCTGAGGGCCCGAGCGTGTGCTCGCGCACTGTTGCGAGTGTGGCAGGGCCCACGAGGAGTGCACTACGTGTTGTGTTTTCAGGGGTGCCAAGGGATCGCGAGGAGTGCTCGAGGTTGGACTCGAGATTTCAGTTGAATAACTGAATCTCGAGTCTTGTCATTTCTGTCGTGCGTGTGGCAGGAGGGGGTGCTCGGAATATACAGTTGAAAAAACTGTTTTCCAAGTTGACTCACGGGACGGGAAATTTCTCGCGAAAGTCATTTCCCTTTGCGGAATCATTTTGACACAGGTGCAAATCGGTTACTCCGTTTTTTAAACGGTGACCCGTTATACAACTGTGAGCTCGCATGAAGATCTTTGAGCTACATTGGAGCAACATGCGAGTCTCATGAGTGCACACATTTGAGTCAGCAGGGGCAACGGTTACAAGTACAGTTTGAAGACAGTTTTTAACAAGAGGAGGATATAGCCAAATGCTCACAGAGTTGTGCAACAGTTTTCAAGTACAGCGTGGCGAAATCCTGCGAGCTGGTTAAACAACTGTTTTGCTTGCCCTTGCCTGTGCGTAGAATCTATATAAATGTGTGCTTGTACTTGTCAGAGTCAATCTAATGCATTCACGTTTTTCAAGTTTGAATTCTACCACTTCGTATTGACAAGTGTAGAAACGATCACGGTGCTGCCGAATCTCTGCTCGACCAGTTTACTTGTTCTACAAGCATAAGCAAGGCATAACTACTCACTTGCATTTTTATTACGCCCTTGGCTGGGAGGTGACAAGCTGTCACACTCGAAGGGCTGCAAGTGATGTTAAGTGTTGCTGGGTTTTTGTTTGTACTTCCAGTTTAACGCTTCCGCGTAACGTTATAGGGGTCAACGCATATCCTGCTGAAAACAGCCTAAAAACTTCCGTACACTGATTTTGTTAGTGTAACTTTGCAGTTAGGATGTTTACTATGCAGTTTTGCCAAGTCATTATACTCACATGTAACAGTTGATATTATTAAATTACTAGCACGAACCACACCAAACCCCCTACTGAGTGATGCCCGCGCAGAGCAGGAAATGCATGGCTGTTATTGCAGCACAACGACTGCCATGTGATGCGTAGGACAGCAGGAACCACAGTTGGCGCGCTACTTGGCACATTTTGTCTAGAATGAAAGTGTTGATTGACTAAGGTTGGTTGGGGTACATAAACCTAACCCTAACAGTTGTACCCCCTATAACACACATCACTAAGATTACAACATTTGACACACCCCCATAGTCTAAGTGAGGGGTGTCAAGCAAAACCAAAAGTGTACGGTCACAAGACCAATCACAAATAAACAAAGTTCAGGGTGGATCACAACGTCACCAAACACTCCGAGCACAAGCAAAAGAGCCACAAGGCTAGTTCAAGAGTTCACAGAGATATATGTAAAGTGTACAAACAAAGCAAGGAGAGCAATCAAAACTATGCAAGGCAAAAACCTGAGTCAACGAGACCTAAGTGCACACAACACCTCTGGTGGTCACAAGGCGGCAGGGCCTTGGTGAAGATGTCTGCGGTGTTGGACTCGGACTCGACAAAGTCGAAGCGAGCCTGTCCACGCCTCTGCAACTCTCGCGGAAGAAAGTACCTGACGTTAATGTGCTTCACTCTGCTCTCCAGTCGCGGGTATCGACAGAGAAGAATCATCGCCTTGTTATCAGTGAACAAAGTCGGCGCAGAGCTCGGCCGCTCACCAAGGTCATTGAGCAAGAACGTCAGCCAGCGCAGCTTCTGTGCAGCCATAGCTCCAGCGTAGATCTCGGCCTCAGCAGTAGAGGTCGAGACCGAGGAGGAACGTGTGGACCTCCATGAAACAGTCGACTACGTGCAACGGGCGAGAGAGGCTAGCAGGATCCCACAGGATCCTAACCTAGGCGATACCATGTCAAGAATGAAAGTGTTGATTGACTAAGGTTGGTTGGGGTACATAAACATAACCATAACAATTGTACCCCCTATAACACACATCACTAAGACTACAACATTTGACACAGTTGTCAATGGGGATGGTGTGTTGTGGCTGTGAAGATAAGCAGTAGAAGAAGGCGCCATAGCTAGGAAAGCCCTAGCTAGGCAAGAAACAGTTTAGGCAAAGAGGGGGTTCACTAGCAGGAATGAGGATACAAATAGCAAACCCTAGAAGGGTTGTACTCACTATAGAGCACCCCACTACAGGCTAGAGCATAACATTCTGACACACCCCCATAGCCAAAGTGGGGTGTAATCAGCAGAGCAAGCAAAGCAGAACAAGCTCAGGGTGGATCACAATGTCACCACACATTCTGAGCACAAGTACAAGAAGCAATAGTTTAAAGTTCACAATTATGAGCAAAGCTAGAGGCTATCGCAGAGGGCAAGTTAGGAGGAGGAGGCGAGACTGTAAGAGGAGAGGAGATAGGAGGCGACGACTGAAGCTGCAGACACACGGGCAACAGGAGGCACACTGGCACAGCGGCTACCGGAACAGCGCTCCGGACTACTGGAGTAACTGGCCCCGCGGCTAAAAGTAGCGGCAGACGAGCAACGGACCCACGGGCGACTGGCACAGGTGGCTGCGACTGGGCTACCAGAGCAACTCCCCGGACTACAGGTGCTGCTGGCGACACGACGGCAACCTTCGTTCAACCTCCCCAAACAGTCCCACCCCCCCTGACACACACCCCCTGCTTCACCCCTAGCTCCACTCCCCCTTCACCCCCCTTAGTACCACTCCGACGGCTCCAACAGGTCCACCCCCCTCAGCGGCAGCTGCAGCACTGGGAGACGGAGGAGGAGGAGGAGCAGGGGACGGCACACAGAAGCTGCACCCCCATGCCCCCCACCCCCAAACCCTAATTCAGGAGAACGGGCAGTAGCAGGGGTGGGGCGCCATCAGAAGCACGGGGGACAGCGGGCAGCGCAGGGGCAGCGAAGAACGGGCCGCCCACGGGCCTGGCACAGCCGCCCGAACCGCGCGCAGGCGGCCCGAGCCGCGCGCGGGCCTGGCGCAGCCCGTACGGGCCGCGCGCGGGCCTGGCGCAGCCCGTACTGGCCGCGCGCGGGCCTGGCGCAGCCCGTACGGGCCGCGCGCAGGCTGTACGGGCCGCGCACAGGCCACGACGGGTGACGGGGGGCGACGCGCGGGTCCCCGTCGCCCGTCGCAGCGCCTCCCGGGAGCGACGCGCTGCGTGACGGGGCAGAAACCCGCCGCGCGCCTCGGGGCGCACGGCGGGCAGAGAACCGCCGCGCGCCTCGGGGCGCACGGCGGGCAGAAAACCGCCGCGCGCCTCGGGGCGCACGGCGGGCAGAAAACCGCC
Source organism: Closterium sp. Naga37s-1 (assembly GCA_947471745.1). Taxonomy (NCBI): domain Eukaryota; kingdom Viridiplantae; phylum Streptophyta; class Zygnematophyceae; order Desmidiales; family Closteriaceae; genus Closterium; species Closterium sp. Naga37s-1. The sequence goes on from CANJKZ010001121.1 coordinate 664,447, forward strand.
GCACGCTCCGAGCGCGTGGCGGGATGAAAAATCCGTTGCACGCCACGGGGCGTGCAACACAGAGAGTAGCAGTAGCAGCGGAAGCAGTGAGGTGGGGCCCACAGGCCAGGAGCATATCGCTCTAATACCATGTGAAGATAAGCAGTAGAAGAAGGCGCCATAGCTAGGAAAGCCCTAGCTAGGCAAGAAACAGTTTAGGCAAAGAGGGGGTTCACTAGCAGGAATGAGGATACAAATAGCAAACCCTAGAAGGGTTGTACTCGCTATAGAGCACCCCACTACAGGCTAGAGCATAACATTCTGACAGTGGCAGAACTCCGGGGTGCGTTTGCTGAAGTGTGGCTCAATCAACCAATAGGAAGAAGAGGTGGCCCGCCATTTTTTTTTTTTTTTTTTTCGGTTTTGCACCTCTGGTCGAAAGCGACAAGGGAGGCGGTGGGACCATGTCACAATTTGTCAAGAAGGGTCCGGTATCAGTGTATTGCTCATCGAACCCTGTACAAGCAGGGTAACAGATGTCGGTCTCAGGGTAAAACATAAGTAATTCTTTTTGCTCTAGGGTAAAAATCTTGTTACACTGAGTTTGCAAGGGTAGCTGCCAAAAAGCGTCCACCCACCAGGGCAAGGGTAACCCTGATATTTTTGGCCCTGCATCGGATACGCCGCCATCAAAAGAAAAATAGACGAAAAAAACAAAAAAGGGCGGCAGAAACAAATCTCTATGCACCCACAAACAAGTTGAGGGCTCTAACTCCATAGGTGTCATCTTGTGACGACCGTTTGCCAGGAGAACCTTCGGATGCGGGTATTTCTTCGATGTTGCAACGGAGGGTGTTATGTCATATGCTCATATCACACACGCTTGTTGTTGTGTAGTTTTATGTACAAGCTGCCTGGCACCAGCCGAAAGGCCAGGAGTTGACTCCCTTGAAGCATGAAGTTCAGGGCAAACAGGTGCTGTGAGGAGGGAGAAATAACGGGAGAGAGGCGAGAGGGGAGATGGGAGAGGGGAGGGGCAAGTTTATACTGCAGCCCTGTCTCACTCACACCATGCCATCGTGTTCTATGTCAACGTTTTATGACCGGTCTACCTCCTGTCTGCACCAACATCTGAAATTCCGTTGCTGCGCATCACCAACACCACAGTCCTGCTCCCACTGCACGTAGAGTTTTTCCATACACTTGTCATTTCATTCTTCCCCTCCTCACATGTCCCCCAAGTGCGCACTGACTCTCACCTGCCAGTGCATTTTCTCCTGACTCACTGTCCTTTCTTCCCCCAATGCTCTCCCATCCCTCACCCACCCACACTCTCTCACCTGGCTATGCATTTGCTCCCCACCCACCGCCCACTCTTCAGCACCACTAATACAGCTGCCTTGCTCTCCTGCTCCGCAGCACTACCCCCTTACTCCTCATCCCACCACTCCCCCTTGTCACCCATTCTTTGAGAGGCGGTTCTGAGACGTCTCAAAACCCCTTTGTTACCCATTCTCTGCCAGTTACCCATGTGGCCTCCCCCCTCACCTGGCTGTGCATTGCCTTCCTACATGCCACCCACTCTTCGGCACCACTGGTCCAGCTGGCCTGCGCACACTGCTCCCACTGCCACAAGCAATCCGCCCCCAAATCCTCACCCACTCCTCCCCATTTCCGTGGTCAGCCCCCCTCCTCACCTGGCTGGGCACCTGGTCCGCCCCCACCACGAAGGCATGGGCACGATTGACCATGCTGCCCTGCTCACACTGCTCCCACAGTACTCGATTTACCCAATTACCCACTCTTCCCCATTCACCTGGCCGGCCTGCCCCCTCACCTGGCCAGACACTCGGTCCGCACCGACCACCTTTGAAACCATTAAAGGCGACACAAACTCACCGGGCTGGCCTGCCTGCTCCATCAACTGGCAGGGCACTCGGTCCGCACCGACCAATTTTGAGAATTCTCAGAAGTGACACAAACACACCTGGCCAGGCAGTTGGTCCGCACCCACCACCCAAGCGTGGGCACCCAAGCGTGGGCACCCAAGCGTGGGCACCATCGACCCTGCCAGACTGCTCATGCTGCTCTCAGAAGCGACAAACTCACCTGGCTGGGCAATTATTCTGCACCGCACTTAAAACTTTTGAGAACCTAAAGTGACAAAGACGCACCTGGCTGGGCAGTTAAACTCCACCGACCACCCAATCGTGGGCATTGACCCTACCGGCTTCGCCCCATCGCAAAACGCCACCTTCCCCAAGGATTGCGGGTGGTCCGCGTTAGTCTGCACAGTCAGGGCGCCCCCGTCTTTATAGAAGCCTCTGTTGCTTGAGAAGGACGACGAGCAGAAATGAACTGCCATGTTCGGTACCAGCTCGTTTGAGACGGCGTAGACAGTGCCACTGTAACCAGAGCAGACATAGACACCGGTGCCGCCATTGTATTTCCCGAGGGCCATGTTGTTATTGAAGGTGGCCTGGGAGAAGGAGAGGTAGGTGTCTGACGAGAAGACGCCTCCCCCAGATACACCTGGAAAGATGGAGGGGAGGATGGAGAGAGGGCAGGGCGGGTGACTTTGGAAAGAGGGATTGCTGTTTGCAAAGTGGCCTTGCCCAGAATCGGCCTTGCCCAGAATCGGCCTTGCCCAGAATCGGCCTTGCCCAGAATCGGCCTTGCCCAGAATCGGCCTTGCCCAGAATCGGCCTTGCCCAGAATCGGCCTTGCCCAGAATCGGCCTTGCCCAGAATCGGCCTTGCTCAGAATCGGCCTTGCTCAGAATCGGCCTTGCCCAGAATCGGCCTTGCCCAGAATCGGCCTTGCGCAGAATCGGCCTTGCTCAGAATCGGCCTTGCTCAGAATCGGCCTTGCTCAGAATCGGCCTTGCCCAGAATCGGCCTTGCTCAGAATCGGCCTTGCTCAGAATCGGCCTTGCTCAGAATCGGCCTTGCTCAGAATCGGCCTTGCTCAGAATCGGCCTTGCTCAGAATCGGCCTTGCTCAGAATCGGCCTTGCTCAGAATCGGCCTTGCTCAGAATCGGCCTTGCTCAGAATCGGCCTTGCCCAGAATCGGCCTTGCCCAGAATCCGCCTTGCCCAGAATCGGCCTTGCCCAGAATCGGCCTTGCCCAGAATCGGCCTTGCCCAGAATCGGCCTTGCCCAGAATCGGCCTTGCCCAGAATCGGCCTTGCCCAGAATCGGCCTTGCCCAGAATCGGCCTTGCCCAGAATCGGCCTTGCCCAGAATCGGCCTTGTCCAGAAGACACCTTGCCCAGAAGACACCTTGCCCAGAAGACACCTTGCTCGGAAGTTGCTTCCCTCCGATGTGTCTGGATGATGGAAGGGAGCAGTGCGAATGTTTGGGGTCGACTCAAGATGTGAATGGATGCTACTGGGTAGATTCCGGTCCTACCAGATGCACACACTACAGGACAACTTACACAAGGAAACATACACATATGCGCACGCACGCACACACGCACACGCACACACACACACACTTGCACACACACACACACACCGCAACCCCCCAACCCCCCTCCCCTTTCTCCCTTCTCCCCACCACACACACACACACTCACTCACTCACTCACTCACCAGCACGGTTCCCAAAAAACAAGCACTTGTCGAACCGCACCCAGCCCATCCCCACCACCGAAATCGCCCCTCCCAGGCTTGTGGGTGCGCTGTTGTCCTGGAAGGCACAGCGCACAAAGCGCATATCCGGCACTCGGCCCATGCTATTGCCCCCGTTAATGCTAATAGCGCCGCCCCCCAAGGTGGGCGCCGTGTTGCTACTGAAGGTGCAGTTTGAGAAGAGACGGGTTGGAAGGCCTTGAACGGTGGCTGCCATAGGGAATGATTCACTGGTGGTTGGGGAGAAAGTGAAGGGGGAGGGAGGTATGGGTGGGTGAGAAGTGATGGAGAGTGCATTGTCACTCATGGTTGGAAGGGCAGCATTTTAAAACCATAGTGTAGAGTGGTGTGGTGTGGTGTGGTGTGGTGTGGTGTGGTGTGGTGTGGAGTGGTGTGGTGTGGTGTGGTGTGGTGTGGTGTGGTGTGGTGTGGTGTGGTGTGGTGTGGTGTGGTGTGGCGTAGCATGCTCCACTGCATGCCACACCCTCTCATCCGCACCACACACACTCGAGTCTGCACCACACACTCTTACATGTGACACACACATTCTCACCTAATCATCCTTTACAGTCTTTCATACCCCCTCAACAATCCACTTCCCTACCTGAGCACCCCTCCACCAACGATAGGGCCCGTGTTTCCCACAAAATTGCATTGACTTGCGTTGACCGACGTGTGCACGTTGTAAAAGACGCCCCCTGCCGCCCGCTGGAAGTTGAGGTTGACCAAAGTCAACAGCCCCCCCGTGGGGCCGGACGAGGGGGAGGTGAATATGGGGAAGGCGCCACCCCCGCCAACATAGTTGGGGAGGAGGGACGAAAATGGTGCGCGAATATGGTTGGAGAGAGGAGAGAGGAGACGTATCAAGCCGATGGCGATGGTGAATGCGACAATGGTAATGGTAATGCAACTATGTTAATGGTAATGCAACAATAGTATTGGCAATGCAACAATAGTAGTAATGGTAATGCAACTAAGTTAATGGTAATGCAACAATGGTAATGGCAACTGTAATGGTAACGGTGATAAAGCCGACCTGACCCACTGAACCAACCATTCTCAAGTGACTCCTCTACCAGCTCATAAACCCTTCACCACCTGGTAACCCAGCCGCCCAGCCGGTAACCCTACCACCCACCTGGTAACCCAACCGCCCAGCCAGTAACCCTACCACCCACCTGGTAACCCTACCGCTCGGCTGGTAACCCTACCACCCACATGGTAGCCCTACCCCCCACCTCGTAACCCTACCACCCACCTAGTAGCCCTACCACCCACCTGGTAGTCCTGTTGGCGCCACACGTGCCCGTGATGGTCAGCTTGGCCGCGCCTGAGAGTGCGGGGATGGGGCTGGGGGGAGGAGGGGGGGAAGAAGGGGAAATGGGGAAGGGGGAAAGAGAAGGTTGGGGGAAGGGGAGGAGGGAGGGGTACGGGGGGTCGAGAGGGAGGAAAGAGAGTGGAAAGCGCGAGTGTAGGGGAATAGGAAAGAGGGCTTAGTTGACTCAAGCAATCAGGATGGGGGTGGACTCGAAATCAGGGGACTAAGCAGGGATGGGGCCTGACTTTTGAGGCGCCTCAAAGGTCGAAATCAGGGGACTAAGCAGGGATGGGGCCTGACTTTTGAGGCGCCTCAAAGGTCGAAATCAGGGGACTAAGCAGGGATGGGGCCTGACTTTTGAGGCGCCTCAAAGGTCGAAATCAGGGGACTAAGCAGGGATGGGGCCTGACTTTTGAGGCGCCTCAAAGGTCGAAATCAGGGGACAATGCTTCACGTAACGAACGTAACCGGCTTTCATGGGATGAGGTGATATGAGGTGGCAAATGCACGCGTGGCGAAATGTGACATGCGCAGACGTGGACTGATGGGGAACTTACGCCGCGAGCAGCTCGTTGGATGTGAGAACGAGCACTGTGGGAGCCGCGCTTGCGCCTCCCTGTATTCACGCCATGTGGACACGAACAAACACGAGTCTGGCCGAAATTGTTAGATGGTAGTTACTTTCGCAAGGGTTGAGTAAGCCTTAACTCAGTTGAGAGGACTTCAAAGCAGCAAGCTAGCGTGGAAATCGTGCCGCATCAAGCACATTTAGCCTAGCGAGGGTTGACGCTAGTGTTTCGAAAAACATAGAGGCTACCATTCGACGCCGCGATAGGTGGCATCGGTGTGAATCTATACATGCCTACCTTGTTCGCCTTGTTGATGGCATCTCCCAGCTCCGACGCCGCGGCAGCCAACCGCAGACGATCCCAATGACTAGCGATGCGACGACGAAAGAAGCACTGCGTTGGCGTGCTGTGATTCGTTCCCTGCCACGAGCCATCCTGACTCTATCGATTGTAGTAACCGAATAGTGTGGACTATAGCAGACATGCAACCTTGAGACAAATATTGAATACTTGCGACTCGGATAATGATTTCTGAGAGGAACTATCCTATCCTTGCTAGACTCTAGCGATCGGAAAGCACGTGAGGGTGAGAACCTGATCATCGGGAAAACTCACGCTACGCAGCCGTAAGTTCATTCGCGAGCTGGGTGGGGGAGAGAGAGAACCAAAGTCACGAGCAGCAACGATCTCCTACAGCATGGTTTGCACGACACGAGATTCTCATGGGGCGCAGTGAACGGAACCGTGCTCATATTGACGGACGACACTAGTGGCGATTTGTGCCCATTCCACCACATTGCAGGGCTTCCTGTCATGCGCACCTGACGCCACGGCGCGAATGGTGGTTATGGGAAGTAGAAGTGGTGGGGATGGGTGGGACATCCATCTTCGATATCTCAATTTACACAAATGACGAATGTCATGCTGGGTTTGAGAGGGGGCTGTTGGGACGCGCGCTGGAAACTGGCTGAAAGGAACGGAGTTTGGATGACAGGAGGCATTTGGATTCAGCAGCGGACGACGCGGCGCCCACCTGAAACCTCACCTAGCTTTGCGAGTCGCAGATTTTGACGTGTCATGTCAGAGCTGCCCTGAATTTGCGCGATTCCACTGTGAGTGTATATATTGGTTGATACACCCACTCCCACATTTGTATGGATCAACACCATTGGTGATGCATTGTTCTTTGCACAGGATTGAAAGAATGCCAAGCACATCGCCAGCACATACTAGGTGGGTACCCAACAAACAAGCTTATGATGTGAAGGAAAAAATGCAAGGTAAGTTCAAAGAGAGAAAAGGGCAAAACAAAAAAGCGTAAACAAATATGTGCTCCGACAAGGCATGGGTGCAGGTTTCACAGCAGTCAGTCAACCGGGACAGACTTTGCCAGGGGAGCCTTCACAAAGTATTGGGTACATCTTCAGTGTCGTCAAGGAGTGGTCTTCATCCATGTCACCCTCCATGCAATTGCTGCAACTTGTGTCAATTCCATGCCTCAGAAGCATGACTGCTGGGGAGTGTAAAGTGAGGCGCCAGCTGAAACGGCAGGAGTCGACTGCGGTGAAGCATGACAGCCAGAGCTCAAGCACAGGTGCTGCTTGGACAGAGGAAAAGGGGGAGAGAGGCAAAGAAAAAGGGAGAGGCAAGGCGGAAGAGTCATTCTTCAATTTGGCACTTGAATTCTGGTACCAAGGGTTCAAGTGTGGTTAACGCGTGTAGGAAACAGACAGCGAACAATAAAAGGGGAAGGATGCAAGCGAACAACCTATATGTTGTGGTGAGTAAGGAACAAACAGCCCAATACTCATACTGTGTGGATGCAGAGAAAGCAAGATGGGTGGGGTGGGGAGGGAGGACGGAAGTTGGGGAGGGAGGAATGTAAGAGAAAGCATGGGGGTAGGGAGGGAGGAGGATAGGAGGGAACGGGAGGAACAGAAGCCACGTGAGGGGAAGGCGGAAAAGAGCACGGGATAGAAACAAAAGAAACCTATTGATTGACTCATTATCTCTCTCTTCCCACTCGTTCTCTTCCATTTCCACCTCGCAATCCCTACAACACACACTCTCTCTCACCTGGCTGTGCATTGGCTGCCCACCCGCCATCCACTCTTGGGCACCACCGATCCAGCCGGTTTACTCCCGCTGCAAAACGTCACCACGCCCGTAAACTTTGGGCTGCCCGGCGCCTTCTGCAGGTACAGCGAGCCGCCGTTGGCAGCGCTGCCCGAGTTGCCCGAAAAGGACGACGAAAGCTGAGAGATGACTGGGTGAGGAGCCCTGAGACGGCGTAGAGAGCACCGCCGAGGCCCGAGGAAAATGAGCCGGCAAGGGAGGTGCCGAGGGCCCTGTTGGTCTTGAAGGTGACTCGCGCGAGGGCAAGGGATGCACCGTATGAGAAGATGGCTCCCCCAGATGCACCTGGATGGGGAGGATGAGGAGGGTGGGAATGGGGTTGTGAGAGGGGGGTGGGAAGGAATGGAGAGGGATGGGGAGGTATGGAGATAGACGGAGACGGATGGAAAGGGATGGAGATGGATGAAAAGGGATGGAGAGGGAGAGGGATGGAAAGGGACGAAGAGAGATGCTAAGGGATGGAGAGGATAAAGAGGGATGACGAGGGACGTTACAAGCCTGAGAAATGAGCGAGCAAGAGGTTCAGTGGCAAGACGAGAGGAAGGGAGACAGCCCGCAGTCTGCAGCGGAGAGGTAGGTGCCAAATGAACCAATCTGCACCCTCACAACACTCACCAGCGTTCTTCCCATCAAACACACACCTCCACACACCTCCACACACCTCCACACACACCACACACACCCACACATACACACTCACCGGCGTTGTTCCCATCAAACACACACGTCTTGAACCGCACTCTGCCGTTCCCCGCCACTGAAATGGCCCCTCCGAGACTTCTGGGCGCAGTGTTGTCCTTGAAGAGACAGCGCACGAAGTAGAGCGGCGGCACGCGGCCCAGCGGGCTCCCCGCGTTGATGCTGATGGCTCCGCCCCCCAGGATGGGCGCCGTGTTGCCCTGAAAGGTGAAGCGCGAGAAGAGGCGGTACGGAGGGGTGGCTGTCCCAGGGAAGGAGTCGCTGTGGGGTTGGGAACAGGGAGAGGATGGGGGATCGGGGAGGAAGAGGAAGGGGAATGGGAGACAACGGAAAGAGGGTGAGGAAAGGGAAGGAGGGCAGGCAAGCGGACGGGGAGGGAGGGCAGGGAAGGAGTCTTTGGTGGGTTGGAAACAGGGAAAGAGAAAGGGGAGGGAAGGGGAGAGGACGGGGTGAAGGTGGAGGGTAGGGAGATTGGTTGAGTGAGTGGTGGTGAGTGGTGGTGAGTGGTGGTAACCAGCAACCAGCAACTGATTTTGAGTAGCCTCAGGAAAGGAGTGGACCGGGGGACAATCGAGGGTAGGACACAGGGTGACTGTGGAGAGAAGCGAACAGTGAGTGACTGTTGCACAGCAGGCGGCACAACAGGCAGCACAGCAGGCGGCATAGCAGCAGGCATAGCTGACCCGCTGACTGACACTTCAATAAGCTATCTGTCAAAGCAACACGCTTCCCTCACCTGAGCACCCGCTCACTCCCTCACACCCTCACTCTCTCACCCCCTCACTCCCTCATCCCCTCACTCCCTCCCCCCCTCACCCCCTCACCCCCTCACTCCCTCACTCCCTCACTCCCTACCCCCACACTCCGTCACCTGAGCACCCCTCCGCCAATGCCAGGAGCCGTGTTGCTCAAGAACACGCATTGACTCGCGTTGACCGCCGCCCGCACGTTGAATAGGACGCCTCCTGCCGCTCGCTGGAAGTTGAGGTTGACCAGAGTCAACACCCCCCCCGTGGGGCCGGACGAGGGGGAGGTGAATATGGGGAAGGCGCCACCCCCGCTAATGATGCACCTGGTGATGTTGGGAGAGGAGAGAGAGGGGAGAGAAAGGGGGAGAGAAAGGGGGAGAGAAAGGGGGAGAGAAAGGGGGAGAGAAAGGGGGAGAGAAAGGGGGAGAGAAAGGGGGAGAGAAGGGGGAAGAGAAAGGGGGAGAGAAGGGGGAAGAGAAAGGGGGAGAGAAAGGAGGAGAGAAAGGAGGAGAGAAAGGAGGAGAGAAAGGGGGAGAGAAAAGAGGAGAGAAAGGAACGGGGGTTGAAAGTCGTAGGATAGAGGATGAGGAGGATTTGAGGTCACGGGGAGGATGGAGGGAGGGTGACGGGTAGAGAGAGAGCGGACGAGGGGGATGGGAAAGAGCTCATTGCATGTTATCAGGAACGGCACGAATTATGTGAGAACCTACCTGACGAATCAGCTGAGGAAACTCATCAGAATCATCGCACCAGTGACTGCTAAATTTCCATAAATTAACGAGCAATCATGGCAGCAGAAAGACGACAAAGCCGTTACAGTAACCCTTCTGTGTTACCAAACCTGACAGTCCCGCACCTTCTTCCGGATACCTGCTTCTGAGACCCGCGACGTGGTAACCCTACCAGGAACTGGTAACCCTGTACGAACCCATGTACCCTTTCCGCGTAAAAATATTCAGCCACACAACCTGCCTGGTAACCCTATCACCAACCTGGTAACCGGGTTACCAACCTGGAAGGGGCACACGCGCCCTTGACTGTCAGCTTGGCTGCGCCTGAGAGGGCGGGGAGGGGGCTGGCGGAGGAGAAAGCGAGGGAGACGGAGGGGGCGAGAGGGGGAGAGGGGGTGAAAGGGGGAGAGGGGGGGTGTGAGTCAAGTCAGAAATTGCCTGAGAGTGCGAGGAGGCGGCTAGGGGGAGAAGAGGGAGGGCGGAAAGAGAGGGGGGGGAAGGAGGTGCGGAAAGGAAGAGTAATACTGATAGCGAGGACGCTGTACTGATAGGAGGTGCATGTGAACTCACGCTGTGAGCGCCACGTTGGATGTGAGGACGAGCACTGTAGGGGAAGCACTTGCGCCTCTCTGCATGCATGCCGCGTGGACGGAAACACACGCACACGCGCGCGCACACGACGGTCGCAAACGCACATGCACACACGCGTACGCACAGAGAGGAGAGAGGAGACAAACGTTAACCCTAGAAGACGTTACATCTCAGCCGTCCACGCGAGATTCCTACTCCACGCGAGATTCCTACTCCACGTCCAGCCAAACCACAGACTGCACCAGCCGTAACTGAGCTTGTGGCTCGTCTGGTTCCCGAGTCGCCTTCATCCTGCTCCCCGCCCACCCCCGCATTCTACTCCCCCTTTCCCCACCCCATCCACCTCCGCGCTCCCCCATCTTACCCCATTCCCCTCTTCCTCCCCAACCCCCCTCCATCCTCACGCCTCCCCCCATAATGCTTCAATTTCAACCATCTCATCCGCACAGACCCTCGAGTCAGCTGAAGAGCGCGCTTCCATCGGCGAACAGCGTTGGCAACGCGCTTGCTAAGAACGGAGGACACGCGTTATTTTTTTTTTTTGGGTGGGACGGAAACGTTCGCAAGGGTAGCGCGTCTCGATGTCGAGATGAGACTCGCAAGCCGAAAATCTGCTGTCAAGCGACTCGAGATCAAGCACGGATAAACGAAGGTTGGACAGAACGCGTTTCCGTCATCCTACGAGACCAGGATCGCGAATACGACGTGGTTGCTTTTCGCCGATGAGTCTGCCTTCGCGAACGAGGAGGTTACGGTGTATTCGCGACGCCAGCTCAGTGAACAGGCACGCAATCTTTCGCGATAAACTTTTCGCCTGTACAAATTGCTCATTACGTAATAGGTTCTGAAAAAGAAACCCCTTTCACAGCGCTGCACACACTCTCTGCGACCTCAGCTCCTGGTTACACTCCGGGTAACACGGATTCATCTCTGGGTCGCATGCGCGAAGCCCAAGAGGGTTGTGAGATACGAAATGCCTGCCGAGCTCGCCTTGCTGATGGCGGCTTCCGGTTCCAACGCCGCGCGATACCCGCGGGATTGCCGCGCAATAGCCGCAGCGCGATACCCGCTGGGTAGCCGCGCGATGCTCGTGAGGCGTGACAGATCATCTACACGATGATGCGCTCCCATATGCCCTGCTAGAGCACATACGAGTGTGCTATTATTGGTGCGCGGCCACAGCTATGGAAATGCGTACTGCGTATAGCTATGGTACTAAGTCAGCCGTACCGCGTTCGCCTTGTTGATGGCATCTTCCAGTTCCGACGCCGCGATAGCCGCGGGACCGCAGATTATTCCAAGGACTAGCGATGCGACGAGGAGGAAGGTGAGGTGTTGGCGTGCTGTGATTGGTTCAGCCATCCTGATTCTAACGACGGTAGCCAAAGACTATGGAGTGAAAATAGTAGCAGACACGGTATTTCTTGTGAGAATCAATGTTTCGCACTTCGATAATGTGCTCTAGAAGGAACTATCCTTCCTTGCTGTAAATGTAGAATACAGAACGTGAAACTCAGAACCGCATGTCAAGACAGCTTTTTGTGCAAGAATGATGCTTCTTTACGGCTGCAAGAAACCCACGCAGAGCAGCTGTAAATCCATACTTGTGTGAACAGAACCGCGCTCATCGCTCGAATTCGACACGCTGCCCCACTCGCGTGGTGGAGTCAACTTCACCGCAGGGCTTGCAGTGATGCCTGCCTGGCACCACAGAACGAATGGCAGCTGTGTAAATGGTGCGAGTTTGAGGGAAAGGGAACGACGGTGGGAAGTTGGGAGACAGGGGGAGGTGAGGAGGGGCGGTTCTATTCAACGATACAGCTCCATCACAGCTCAAGATATTGGTGTTTAATTAAAATCGAGCTGTCCGAAATTTTTACTCTTTGCACCAGCCAAAATCGTACAGTAATTCATGCCCCTGGTCAGGAGGTCATCAGACCGCTTGACTAGAGGTGTAAAACCAATGCGCTGAGGCTAAAATGGTGGTTCCACTGGCGGGTACCCACCTAAGCGTTTGCGACTGTTAAGTGCTGCTGAGTACACTAAAAGCTTGACTCGCGACAGGAATCATCCCCATGTTGCAGGTCTGCAGTGGCTCAAAGTGAACACGCAATTTCAAGCCAACCGCAATAATCGAGTGTACATCGCCAAAACCTGCGGCTTGAAAGCCAGAGGCGGTTTCAGGTGAGCGCCACGTCATCCACGGCTGGATCCAAACGCTCGTGTAACGTCATTGGTTGGCGCGGCCTTTCAAACCCCGTATCGCACAGACGCCAGTTTCCCGGGAAACGGTGTCGGCTGAAACGAGGTTTTTTTGGAAATGTACACTCCATCATAACCAGCTGATAGGATACATGCACATAATCCATGAAAGAAAAATGGAGCACACCTCCACACAATTGCAATCATTTTAGGTTTCCAGTTCATTGAAGCATGTAAGTACATGCAAATGAAAACATCCTCAAAAGTCCACGTATTATCTGGCATAGTAGCACATCTGTTAGATTCAAGGATAAATAACCCTGACTTCCTTCCACCCTTCCACAAACCAATAAAGCAAAGAAATTCAAAATCATCGTGTCATAATAATACCTTGCCAGAACTACCAATCAAACCACGTGTAAAATAACGAAGCAGTACGTCGGTAAACAAGACTTTGGTTTTGTGGCTGCGTTCCGGACGCCGTGCTGAACGCCTGGAAGCAGCGGAAACAAGCCTAAGCTGAACGCCATGGTTCTTTGTTCAACTCCAACCAAAATAGTCCTACACTACAATACACCAATACCAACTACCGTAGCTGCATGCAACACATCGGCACTCCATTTGCACCATCAGTATTCCACCTCGCACGGGTCTTCCTCGGTGCACCCCTTGATGCCATACTGCATGGTAAAACACCAGAGAGGGGAATGGAGAGAAATCAATATTGAGGTGAGAAGAAAGTGGCCAAAGGAATTGATCCCCCGTCTCCCTGTATCGGTAGGCTAGGGGCCATGTATCATGAACATTTACCTCATATGGCAGTCAGATAATGTGGTCTGCATAACCGTGCTACTACATAAATGGTCCCACTGAACATTTTTTTTTCGCGGTTTGGTAGCACGCGATGTGAGGGCTACATCTCTTCCATCCAAACACACGCCTGAACTCTTGAAAGCGCACCATTTCTTAACAACCACACCACAGAACGACACCTCCTCCATTAAAAGCACACCCGTATTTTAGTGAAGCATGTTTGAGTACACAAAATATGCAGACAACTCGCACCCAGGTTTACAAAAGCAGATGATAGCCCGTATCATCTCACCTTGGTCCGTTTGCGTTCCTCAAAAGCAGCTTGGATACCCGGATGACCTGCCAAAAGAATTCAAGCAACAAACACCACCCCACCATGCATGCACCCATCAAGAGCATCGTCCATGCGCGATAAAACAAACTCATTACAGGTCCCTTGGTCAAGTGCAAGTGGATTTTTTCTCTAATAAATAGACGGAATGTTGGGCTAGTTGGTAGCACGACTCGGGAAGTGAAAGCAGAAGAGAGGAAATGAAAAGAGGTGGAAGGGACCGGGAGCGGTGGAGTGAGGTGGGACAGACAGAAGTGGAGCAGAGTGGGGATATGAGCATTGCGGACGAGGGGAGGTATGAGTTGCATAGATGACCAAAAGCTTCTCTTTGTTCATTACAAAAAGCAGCATGTAAGTACCAGTGAGTGGGGGGCGTACCAGTGAGTGGGAGGCGGTACTTAGCAAAGAGCTCATACATTGCATCCACCACCACTGCTATCTGAGTGTGAGAGAGAGGGATGGGTTCACGAGAAGAGGTAGAGGTTCAGAGAGGAGGGTGAGGATCAAAGAGCGGGATGAGGAGAAAAGCGTAATCTGAGGGGTGTGCCTACTAATAAGTGACGAAAAGAAGCGGCCACAGAGGAATGTGTGAAGAAAGGCAGACAGGAGAACAGCAGTATATAATAGAACAATATACTAGAACAACAGGGGGAGTTGGAAAGTAAAACAAAAAGGTTCAGCAGCAGACGTTACCACATGGTTGGTGGTTGCATGTGTGGTGGCCCATGTGTTGGCCATGTGAAGGCCAGGTGGTGGCCCATGCGTTGGCCATGTGAAGGCCATGTGGTGGCCCATGTGTAGGCCATGTGGTGCCCATGTGGTGGTTCACATGGTGCCCGCGTGGTAGCACTGTGGTGCCCACGTGATAGCACTGTGGTGCCCACGTGATAGCACTGTGGTGCCCACGTGATAGCACTGTGGTGCCCACGTGGTAGCACTGTGGTGCCCACGTGGTAGCACTGTGGTGCCCACGTGGTAGCACTGTGGTGCCCACGTGATAGCACTGTGGTGCCCACGTGGTAGCACTGTGGTGCCCACGTGGGAGGAGATCCACACGGCTCTCCTCATAAGTAGCCCCCCCTTCCCTTGCCCATGTAATGAGCTCATAATGGGGGGTAGGTTGGCGGCTACTTGTGAGGCGCCTTGAATGGAAAGGATGGCTTACCTTTGGGGAAGTTGGTGACGTTGATGATCCATCCATCCAGTCCAGCCCCACTGCACCCTAAAATCTTTAGTCGACTCAAAAGTTACTGCTTACGGGCGGGAAAGTGCGAGTGACTGCTTTTGCTGCGCGTAGAACAGAAAGGATTGCGTACCGGGGGGAAGTTGGTGACGTTGATGATCCATCCCAGCCCCACTGCATCGTAGAAGCTGCGGAACGCCTGGTGTGAGGGGCAGGGGAGGGGGGGGAAGGGGTGGAGGGAGGGAAATTGAGAGCGATCAAAAGCGCCCCAATGAAGATCCACGCTCTCATCCCAGCCCCACTGCATTGTGTAATCTGCGGATGGGGAGAAGGGGCATCGAGAGTGATAGAAAGCGCCCCAAAAGAGCCTCCAAATCGTTCCATACTGAGCTGGTGCAACCCCATTGCATCCCAGCCCCACTTTTGAGACGCCTCAAAAGTCAACCCCACTGCATCCCAGCCCCACTTTTGAGACGCCTCAAAAGTCAACCCCACTGCATCCCAGCCCCACTTTTGAGACGCCTCAAAAGTCAACCCCCGTGCATTCCAGCCCCACTTTTGAGACGCCTCAAAAGTCAACCCCACTGCATCCCAGCCCCACTGCATCGTACAAGCTGCAGAGAGGCTGTGCGAGAGGGGGGGAGAGAGGGAAGTGGCGTTGAGAGTGAGTAAAAGCGCCCCAAAAGAGCCTGCAAAGTTGTTACACACCGAGCCTGGTGCGAGGCCAACCTTTCCCAGGGCAGCTGCATCGTAGAAACTGCTTAAGCCTGTGAGGAAGGGAGGTAAGGAACATGTATGAAGCACTGGGGCTCGAATGGCATGTACATGCTCCATGTACAGGCTGCATGCATGAAGGAGTGTTTTGAGACGTCTCAAAACACTTCTCCATGTACAGGCTGCGGAATAGGCCGCTACCACTGGTTTATATGCTCACCCCCTTTCTTTACCTTCCCTCTCGACTCACTTGCCCATTAGATTGCATTACGTACTATGCCCTGGCTCACCTGTGCCTTGCTCACCTGTGCCTTGCTCACCTGTGCCTTGCTCACCTGTGCCTTGCTCTCTATTAGCTGAACCGTTCATTGTATTCAATAAAGACCGTTCGAGTGTTAAGTGTTGCTGCTTGTGCAGGGAGAGAGAGTGTTACACGTTGCTGTGCAGAGAGGGAGAATGTTACGTGCGCACGCAACACTCCAGTCCACTCCACATGCAAACTCATACATTCACATGCCATCTCACACATTCAAATGCCAGCTCATACATTCACACGCCAACTCACACATTCAAATGCCAGCTCATACATTCACATGCCAACTCACACATTCAAATGCCAGCTCATACATTCACATGCCAACTCACACATTCAAATGCCAGCTCATACATTCACATGCCATCTCACACATTCAAATGCCAGCTCATACATTCACATGCCAACTCACGCATTCAAATGCCAGCTCATACATTCACATGCCAACTCACACATTCAAATGCCAGCTCATACATTCACATGCCAACTCACACATTCAAATGCCAGCTCATACATTCACATGCCAACTCACACATTCAAATGCCAGCTCATACATTCACACGCCAACTCACACATTCAAATGCCAGCTCATACATTCACATGCCAACTCACACATTCAAATGCCAGCTCATACATTCACATGCCATCTCACACATTCAAATGCCAGCTCATACATTCACATGCCATCTCACACATTCAAATGCCAGCTCATACATTCACATGCCATCTCACACATTCAAATGCCAGCTCATACGTTCACATGCCATCTCACACATTCAAATGCCAGCTCATACGTTCACATGCCAACTCACACATTCAAATTCCAGCTCATACATTCACATGCCAACTCACACATTCAAATGCCAGCTCATACATTCACATGCCAACTCACACATTCAAATGCCAGCTCATACATTCACACGCCAACTCACACATTCAAATGCCAGCTCAAACATTCACATGCCAACTCACACATTCAAATGCCAGCTCATACATTCACATGCCAACTCACACATTCAAATGCCAGCTCATACATTCACATGCCATCTCACACATTCAAATGCCAGCTCATACATTCACATGCCATCTCACACATTCAAATGCCAGCTCATACATTCACATGCCAACTCACACATTCAAATGCCAGCTCATACATTCACATGCTTACTCACATTCACTTTGCATATCAAATCACATTGAGAACGGAAGTTGGCTTGCTTTGAACCACAGACCTGTGGCTTTGCTTTTGTAGATTTTGTTTTTGGGTTCCATCATTCTGGCGTCTGAATGCGTAAGTAAGACTCATATTTTCCTACGCTTTCATTTTTCCAAGTACAGACTTTGGCGAAACCGAAATTGCGGGCAACAAACCATATCAACCCTCAATAAATTGTCGGCTCGGCTCACATCCCGCTACGAAGCAACTCACGTCCATGCTTTTGACAACTGTGCCGTCCCGAAAGACCCCGTGCATGTGACCCATGGCCTGCCGTGGGAAGTGGAGCAGAATTCAGGAGACTGTTGTTATTATGGAATGCTGTTGAGTTGAGACAAGCAAGAGGTTTTTATGATAGATGGAATGTTTTCTTAATGATATAAAAAGGCAACGGGGGATTTAGATGGGAGGGAGACATGGGATGCACAAAAGAACGGGATATGTACTCCGTCTGACGGACAATCTTGTTACACACGTGACACACCTCCTTGTATGTGACTCCTCTGTATTCCTCAGTCGAAATGGACAAAACTTGAACTAATACCATACCATCTTTATCCTCGATACAACAATAATTGTTTCACGCAAGTTAAGCGTGTGAAAAATTCCAGCTTATAGATTACAACTGTCTTTATCCTCGTTACCCTCCTCATCTCATACTCGACACCGCCATTCTCATCGGGGTCATAATCCTCTGAAGAGATATTTACGAACTTGAGCGTTTGGAACTTCCCCTAGAAATGTATCCTCGTTACAAGCCCCAATGATCACCCTCCTTGTACGCACCTCCTCATACTCGACTCCGCCATTGTCATAATTCTCTGAGGAGATGTCCACGAACTTGAGCATGTGAGAATCCATTAGATAAACTCCTACCTCTTTTATCCTCGTTACAACAACTCTCGTTACACGCACCTCATCGTACTCGACGCCGCCATTCTCATCGGGGTCATAGTCTTCTGAGGAGATGTCCACAAACTTGAGCGTTTGAAACCCCAACTTATAGACTGCTACCTTCTTTATCCTCATTACAACCGCTCTCTTTACACGCACCTCCTCATACTCGACTCCTCCGTTCTCATCGGGGTCATAGTCTTCGGAGGAGATGTCCACAAACTTGAGCGTTTGAAACTGCTGGTTGCGCGCCGAGAGGAACTCCACCTGCAAGACGGAGGGGGGTGGGTGGGTGGGTGGGCGGTGAAAAATGAGATAGAAGGGCGATTCATGCACCTCAAAAAGCGGACTTGAGTGTTTGGAAGTGTTTGTTGGAACTCCAGGAAGGAACTCGACGTGCAAGAGGTCGGAGTGTGGGTAGGCGGTGGGATGGGAAGGGGGAAGAACGACACTTCATCCACCTCAAAAGGAGAACTTGAGTGTTTGGAAGAAGGAAGGAACTCCACGTGCAAGAGGACGGAGTGTGGGTAGGAGGAAGGGAGGAACTCGACCTGCAAGTGCGAACTTTCTCTCTCACACGCACACCCCACGTGGCAGCCTCTCTCTCACCTGCTTCATGCAGATTGGGCAGTCCCCATCATACAACACCTTCACCTTCCACGTGTCACTCTCCTGTGGCTCTGCTGACGTCGCGCTCTCTGCCTGAGCTGCTGCAAAGGCTGTTCCGGCTGGTGAGAGGAGAGCGGGGGTGAGGAGGTTGAGGATGGAAGAAGGGAAACGGAGGGACGAAGGGATAAGAGAGGAAGGGAGGACAAACAGGAGGGACAAGCGTAGTGTACAACCAAGGAGCGTATTCTTACAGCGTTCTGTAATCTTTTGTGCGTTAACGGGTTCTCTTCTAGAGGGAAGCGTGTGCTGCATATAACCAAAGCCCATGACCTCAAATATGAGAGCATAGACAAAAGAAAGGACCCACCTCGTAATCTTGATGTTCCCGAGGGCCTGGATAGGCAGTAGGTGTTGAGCAGTACATGGCTGCTCGCGCTTCTGAAGCTGCTGCTGCTCCTGCTGCTGATGCACACCCTGCTCGTGCTTGTACCGGAGTGGTGGCCGCGTGACAGAAACGAAGCCACAGGCGCCGGAGAGGCTGACGGGTGGCTCAGATTCGGCGAGGATCGCTGCAGGGCGAGGCTTGTGAGGGTGGTGGGGGTTGAGAGGCGGTAGGTGGACGAGAGGGCCGCAGCCTCCATGGGCGATCCTGCGGGTGTGGGGTCGCATCAGATCAACACACACAGGGGAAGGGTGGCCATTGAACCAAGACAATAGGAACGTAGGCTCCACGAGCGATCCTGCGGTGGGGGTTGAGAGGCGGTAGGTGGACGAGAGGGCCGCAGGTGTGGGGTCGCGTCACCACAGGGAAGATCAAGGGCGGAACCAGGAGAGGCAGAGACATCAGCAGAGTTATGAGAGCGACACGGAGCAGAGGGATGGCCGAGACACGGAGAGCGGAAGGAGAGACCTGGAAGAAACAGATAAAGTGGGAGTGAGCGTCAACGACTGCACCGTACGCGTGAGTGTGACCGTCCCTTCGGTAGCCTTAGGTCCCTTTAGTAGGCGCCAACACCCGAAGAAAGTATTGTTATCGCAGAAAGCTATTAGCAGCACCATTCGAATTTTTGCCTCCGTTATAAGTTCCGCCGTTCCTCCTCATTCGCCCGCCCAGTTTTGTCACCGTGTCTCTTCTTGCACAACGTTAGCCGCGCCTATCGGTTCTTACTCTGCCGCATTCAGTCTCCTTGTTCTGGTTCCTTATTCCGTCCCATTCTGCCTTTATTTCCGATACCTTCTTCCGTCTCATTATGTCTTGTTGTGATTCCTTTAACTCAACTCATTCTGATATCTTATTCCGCCTCATTCCGTCTTATCCTGACAACCAGAGCTGCTAGAACTTCAACATACCGTTGCGGTCATTACCTTGAGCGACGGAGATCGCCCGTTCTAATCGTGAACGGAAGGGTTGTCGATGCCAAGCCGAACACAGCACACCCTCTCAAACACACAACGCACAGCGGGATTACTCGAAATGCGTAGCGGAAGAGAGCGAGGGAGCGAGACAAGCAGAACTCAGAAGGGGCGTGCTTTCCGAGCCGAGTATATAACAAGAACCGATGTCCTTAGTACGTGTAGTTCTTGCGTCTCGCTCGGCAATATCAAGGCTACGACTCAGATTCCTGACAATATCAAAGCTCAAGCTGAGTGACAGGTGGACACTTGCCAAAAAGGTACGCTTTTATTGCGCAATATCTGACCACTCGTTCACCACCATGCCCCTACAGTAGGTGACATGTTGCCCAGCAGAAAACAATTAGGACCCAACTCCCAAGACTCCTTCGAGTGTATTCTTCTTCCAAGTTCACACAGGCAGAACCGAAACATCCTCGTAAAAAAAGCCATGACGAGCCTGACGAGATCTGCGTATTCTAAACGAGGAATATGAGCAAATGCGAGCCCAGCATCACGAAGTACGCGAGGATTAACGAAGTGATTGCAGACTCAACGAGAAAGGATACGGGTAACGGGAGATCTTCTTTCTCAACAACCACCGCCTATCTGCCAGCACAAGCAACCCCGCCCCGCATCGCTGGTTCCTGAGTCCTGACATGGCACGAACGGTCAGATCCACGTGCTGAGGAACTGGCGCGTGGTGCAAGAAAGGTGGAGTGGTGGGAGATTGTGGTGGCGGTGTGTCCCGATTGGTGGTCACCACGACACCTGGCTGTGATCTGGGCAGAATGGGCAGAACTTCGCTGCCCAGTGCAAGCCAGAAGCCCACGCGCTGACGTGGAAGTAAACTTCACTCGAAGTTGGTGCAAGTTCCATTCGGCTCTTATGGAGTATTTCCGCACGAGATCCACTTGCACAAATTCAATACCGTGTTGTGTTGCAAGAGTGGTATGAACTTGGAAGAAGAATACAGGTAGCACCACTTCCAATATGCAACTCCTTTCAAGCATTCAGCATTGCTATTACAATGCATAATCTGCTCATAAAATCTCAGCACAACCTTAATATGCTCTACGCCCTGACCGTCCCTTTTTCTCGTCTCGATCTTTAAAAAAGGAAAGCAGCAGCAGCACTGACCAGAAACCAAAGCCCCACCAGAACCGGCCACCACCGCCCCCACCTCCTCCACCACCCCCATCGTCATCCCGAGGAGGAAAACCTGTTCCCCCCATGTCAAGCTTCGCCACTGGCGGAGCAGGAGACAGTGGGGACACGAGTGCAACAGGGCAAGAGCACAACGAAAGAGGGTAAGTTGAGTAGATTGGTTGAAGAGTGATTCGTGAGTTTGTAATGGTGGCGATATGGTAGGCAGGAACAGGAGTGATGCAGAGCAGAGCATGTGGCAATGGGGGTAGCTCAAGGAGGGGAGGGGGGGGTGGAGGGGAATAGGTTGGGATTCGAAAGGTGAAGGGGCGGAGGGTGGGGAGGACGGGAAAGAAGAATGAGGGGAGGGTAAACATGGAGACAGCGGGGAATGGAGAGAAAGGTTGAGAGGCGGAGGTGGGGGACACATACACAGGGGAAGGGAGCGACAGGAAGAGGGAGGAGGGAGGCAGATAAATGATCAGGCAGCTTTGGATCAAGGTGGGGGGATGGAGAGAAGAGGATGGACGTAGAAGACGTGAGGGGGGAGGAGGGGAAGATAGGAGGGAGGAAGGGAGAAAGGAAAGGAAGAAGGGAAAGGGGGAGTTGGAACAAAGAAAGGGGGAGACACAGAGGAATGAAGGGAGGAATAAGATGGAGGAAACGGTGGGCGAGAAAACACAGGAGAGAAAAGACGGAGGAAGGGATGAAGCACAACAGGAGGGTATGAGCGACGGACTGGAAAATCGAGAAAAATAACCTCGCCATCATTTCACATACCATATCGAGACCCATTGCTGCTGCTGCATGGCCTGCTGCTGTTGGGATCGCAGCGGCTATGATGACTCAACAAGAGACATTCAATCTGTATTGGCAGCTAATGGTCACAGAGCTCACATCATTGGCAGCCGATCGCAGGGTTCGCTGTTTGTCCAGTTCACTGTAAGAGCGGACTCATTCTGCCGTGCTTCCTGCTGCGATCCCGGCGACCCTGGCAACGACGACGTCTCTCCTCGTGTCCCGTGAGGCAGATCAATTGACAGCACCTCAAGATTCAGAATACTTCCCACATTCCACTCACCGTAAGAGCGGACTGATTCTGCTGTGTTTGCTGCTGCGGTCCCAGAAAACCCTGGCAACGACGTCGTCTCTCCTCGTGTCCCGAGAGGCAAAGTCAGTCACAGCACCTCACGACCCAACCAGAAGATTTCCCTACTTCAACACACCGTTAAGAGCCGTCCGGCACTCAGTTCAGGGTAAGAGCGGAGTGACTGCTTCTGCTGTGTGCCCTGCTGCGATCCCAACGACCCTGGCGACGGCGATTACGATTCTCTAATCGATTCTGGACTTACCAATAGGAACGGACTGCCTCTGCTGCCTGGCCTGCTGCGATCCCAATGACCCCGATCACGACGACGCCTCATGTCCCTGGATTCAGATAATTGCACAGTACCCATCACTATGTGATAAATACTTTTCCCATTCTGAGCTCACCGTTGGGAGCCGATTGCTTTTGCTGTGTTGCCTGCTGCGATCCCGACGTTCCCGACGACGACTGTGACTCTCCTCCGCCGCCGGACGACATCTGCGCGTCGCACGCAGCCGCGCGAACAACCAGCGACATCCTCTTGCTTTGTTGCAGAACTGGCGAAGGCCTTGTGCTGTTTTGAAACGCCTGGTGATTCAAGTTTAGCCGCAGGATCGCCGATGGTCTGATGCCGTGTTGAGCTACCGACGATGGGGGAGTGACATTATAGAGCGACGTGCACGCGCACTGTGACGACGAGCTTGTCTGCGACAGTTTCCCGTTTCGTAAAGGCGACAAGGGAACTAGATCGACCGACGGTGATATCGCGAGAGAAAGTGACGGTGGCATGGTTAACGGTCAGTAGCACACAGCCGAAGCAACGCGTGTCAGACGGGACAGATTATGCAGCATCAACGGTCTATGCTGTGCTGGAGCACGCGGACGCGTGGAATCTACTCAGAATCGTAACGGCTTTCGTTGTGATCAGCAAGGATCAGCCGTCCGATCGAAGGCTATGATGACCTAGGGAGGACTAGTTTTTATGCGAAAACGTCACTGATCCTGCGAAGAACCATTAGCGCCGTGCTCCTAGGAAAAATGCAGACACAGGAAAAGCTAAGTGGCACATACGGTACTCACAGCCTTCACAAAGGCGGTGTTCGCCAGCAACTCAGAAAACGATGGCATTTTGGCGGCATCGCCATGGTAACCGCATCCGGAACCGGGGTCGAAACCCGCCCAAGAGGTCTGGGCGTAATGCGGTCCGCGAAACTTCAATCCCAAAAGCAGGAAATTTCACAACCGCATATGGAACCCCCAGCCCCACCTTCCTCATCTAGTGGCGCGAATTTTACGCGCCACTGACCAGTGCCAGACCGAGGGCAAAAAACGAACCAGGGTAACAAGCGCAAAAAACATAAAATAAAAACTAATCTCAAATACAACCCCCGAGACCCCTCGTACTCAATCCACTCACAAACCAGACTCACGCAACCCCCCTTAGGGTTTACGAAATGGGGGGTATTCGAACTCCCTTTGTCAAACAACAGGCTTGTTCAGAGGTTCCCCTCTGAACGGCAATGCGACGGCTGTACCATCGCTGTGCTTCGAAAAACGCGGCATGGCGATGGCATGGCTTGGGGATAGAACTTTGCCTGAGGACGAAGTTGCGTCCCCGCTTCCATATGCCATCGAGCAGTTCGTTTTGGTGGACAAATGGGGGCGTTCGCCAGACACCCACTTAGATTGTAGGTTTGGACGGTTGGGGAGGCTCGGCACCTTTTTTACGGGCTGACCAGGCTGACGGAGGTAAACGAACCCTAACTGACGGGATCAGGAAGGCGAGATCCACCTTCCTGATCCCGTCATTATCCCATGGTTTTTTGCTTCATTGGTGCTGGCGAACAGCACCAAAGCGATGGCTCGACAGGGGGGTTCATCGGGTACAAGCATCTATTACATTATGGCCACTACACTCTCCATAACGAGAAACTTTTATTATATAGATTGCTACTTCAAGGCACGAGGAATTGACTGGGAACATAACCAGCTGGGGAAACCAAAGGTGCTTTCATAATCCATATTTAGGGAATCAACTGGGATAACGTCTGCGTACAATACACACAAAACAGGCACCACGTTTCCTATATAGCAGCAGCATCTAATGAACGCAATCTAGAAGCAACCGCAATTCTGGCAAGATTGATGTCCCTCACAACACCCTTGGGAGAGAGCAATAATCTGGCGACACATAGGCACATACCTAATCCCCAACCCCCTGTAGTGATTCACCCTTATAATGTTTGTATGTAGATTCAGCCCACCGCCTGTACTCCCTATAAGCAGTCCCTGCACATCGTCAACAGGAATCAGCTTCCCTGTAGAAGCTGCCCCACTAAGAGCACCCACACTCGTACTGTTTCCTGTGCTGTTGTCATTATCGTTACTGCTACCCTCTTCCCTGCCGGAAGTGGCAAGAAGGGCAGTGGCAGCTTGAGCAGAGGCAGCAGCAGCAGCGTCTGGGGGGGCATTGGCATCATAGGCGGGGTTGAGCTCGTAGACTCGGTGAATCTGCAGCACCTGCGCTGCCCGTGGGTTCACCACGTACTTGCGGTGGCCGTCCCACTTGAGGCATGCGTCACGACTGTGGTAAACAGAGGGGAAAAGGGGGGGATCATAGGCAGGTAGGATTGAGCTCGTAGAAGAGGTTGATTTGCAACACCTGTGCTGCTCGAGGGTTCACCACTTTGGGAGTGACCGTCCCACTTGAGACATGCGCCTTGACTGTGATGAAAGGATGGGGAGAGTGCAGAGAGCTGGAGTGGAATGTCCTCCTGAAGAACCACCTGAGATACAATCACCTGGAGGGACTCCTGGAGAAGCACTTGGAATAGAGAGGCATATTGTATTGGAGAGCTCCTTGCGTTACAACTAGTGCGCCACTCACACACCTGTTAAATTCACCTGAAGAATCACCTGCGTAGCTAAAGCAAACGCACCTGTAGTACTTGGTGGCCTCCTTGTAGTGCGTCATGCCACTCACACTTGTGCTGAATTCACCTGAAGAACTACCTGAGCACCAATGCAACCGCACCTGTAGTACTTGGTGGGGTCCTTGCAATGCATACTCACTTTCTGCTGTATTTACCTGAAAAACACCCTGGCAGCAGAAGCAAAGCAAACGCACCTGTAGTACTTGGTGGGCTCCTTGCAGTGCGGCACCGGCTCGCGAAACACCAGCTGCTCCACTGCCCACGGCTCCCACCCCGCCTCCTGTATGGGAAGGGGTTGAGTGGGTTTGACAAGGGTTTACGAAAGGGTTGAATGCGGTAGTGCCTTGGCAGGTGCAGAGGAAGGGGTTGAGTGGGGTTGGCAGGTGCAGAGGAAGGGTTGAATGCGGTAGTGCCTTGGCAGGTGCAGAGGAAGGGGTTGAGTGGGGTTGACAGGTGCAGAGGAAGGGTTGAATGCGGTAGTGCCTTGGCAGGTGGAGAGGAAGGGGTTGAGTGGGGTTGGCAGGTGCAAAGGAAGGGGTTGAGTGGGGTTGAGAGGGGTGTAGGAAGGGGGGTTGGCAGGGGCATAAACCCGGGCAGGGGTATAGAAAAGCCACACAGAGGTAGTATACACACACCTGTATCTTGCCGCAGATGTCGAGGGGGAAGGTGAGGGAGCCGAAGGAGAGCCAGGGAATGGCGGGCACTGAGTTGAGAAAGACGAGCAGCGAGTGCGGCGGCTCCACCACGTGTATGTACTCGTCCACGTCCATGAATAGCACCCACCTGTGAGGGAGGGGGTATATGGTATGTATGGCACTCGTAGCACACACATGGATAGGAGGAGACTGACATGGCTCCACCCTGTGAATGCACTCGCCCACGCCCATGAATAGCACCCACCTGATGGGGGAGGAGGGAGGGGCGAAATAGGCATGGATGGGACACATAGCACACACATGGACGGGAGCTCCACCCGTTGCATGCACTCGTCCACGCCCATGAATAGCACCCACTTGATGGGAAGCATGTGGAGGACACGTGGATGGGTGGCTTGTGTGCGTGTGGCTCCACCACGTGAATGCGCTGGAAAGCAATCGAGCTGAAATCTGAATACTTAGCAAGTTAAGTTCACCGAAAACTTTATCCTCACAGCGATGGATCGGTGGGACACTAGATAGAGAGGATGCGAGGGGGGATGAGGGAGGGGGTGAGAGAGGGCGAGAGAGAGGGTGAGAGAGAGGGTGAGAGAGAGGGTGAGAGAGAGGGTGAGGGAGAGGGTGAGAGAGAGGGTGAGAGAGAGGGTGAGGGAGAGGGTGAGAGAGAGGGTGAGAGAGAGGGTGAGAGAGAGGGTGAGGGAGAGGGTGAGGGAGAGAAGGGGCGGCGGTAGTTACCGGGTGAGTTGTCGAGACCTGAGAGCACAGTCGTTCACCATGAGCACCTGCCATGGCGCACGAGGGGAGGGTGGGCGGACGCAGGGCAGGAGGAACAAGTGTGTGAGCGCCTGTGAGGGAGCATGGGTAGGGCAAGGGACTGCGTCCGCCCACCCTCGGTAAGGGCAAGGGACTCGAAGGTGTGATGTAGAGGCCTTGAGCAGGGCGCGGTGTGATGTAGAGGCCTTGAGCAGGGCGCGGTGTGATGTAGAGGCCTTGAGCAGGGCGCGGTGTGATGTAGAGGCCTTGAGCAGGGCGCGGTGTGATGTAGAGGCCTTGAGCAGGGCGCGGTGTGATGTAGAGGCCTTGAGCAGGGCGCGGGCTGTTTCTGTATTGTGCGATGGACGACACTCACATCGGTGAACGAGTTACGCACAAGCATGGGGTGATGAATTAGATTGTATGCTTGTGAGTCGGATGAGAGATTATGTGATGGATGGCCAACCCCCCTTTCCCCCCCTTTTCCTCCTTTCCCCATTAACCCCTTTTCCCCCCCACACACCAACATGCGCATAGCTCCACGTATCATTGAGCGCCGGCCCTCTGATATCAGTAATATCCGTGATGCCCACCCTGAGATAGGGAGTCAAAGAGTGCCGTCATGGTTATGTGTGCCCACACACACACACACACACACACACACACACACACACACACACACCTCGCCTCCCCCATTTCAACTCAGCCATACCCACCTGCGCATAGCTCCATGTGTCATAGAGTGCTGCCCCTCTGATGTCGGTGATATCCATGATGCCCGCCCTCAGGTACGGCCTCAGAGCTGCCATGACGTCATCATCCATGGCCCCTGCATCGTACATGCGCAGATACTGGGGGGCATGGGTGCATGGTGCCATGGTGCCATGGGGGCATGGGGGCATGGGGGCATGGTGCAGAAGGTAACTTATCTAGTACATCTGATGCCCACTATCATCCATGGCCCATGTATCGTACATGCGCAGGTACTGTAACGGGGGTGCATGGATGGATGCAGGGAGGCAGGGAGGCAGGGAGGCAGGGAGGAAGGGAGGCAGGGAGGAAGGGAGGCAGGGAGAGATGCACTCACATCCACTCCAGCAGCATACTCGTGCACATGCTGCAGTCATGAGCATCTCATCTCATGTGCATGCCATGCCATGCGTACACGTGCTTGCATTGCACTCTCGCCACTCACATCCATGCCATGCACAGAGCTTCAATCCACTCCAGCAGCCTCTGCGTGTCGATCGCCCCGAACAAGCAGTCAAGTGCATGCCGTGCCATGCCATGCCATGCCATGCCATGCCATGCCATGCCATGCCACGCCATGCACACACATGCTCACTCACATCCACACCGTGAACTGATCGGTGGAATTCAATCCCACTCCAGCAGCCGCTGCGAGTCACCCAATCAATCACGGATATCTGCTGCTCATGTGCAACGCACACTGTGCATGTCATATCATGCCATGCCATGTGTCACCATGTGCGCTTATGCTCACTCACATCAACACCGTGAACCGATCTATGAAACTCGATCCACTCCAGCAGCCGCTGCGTGTCAATCGCCCCGAACATGGGCGCGGAGCAGTACGTCAGGTTGCGCTCAAACACCCGCACGTCCTCCCGAACCTCCGGCGGAGGCTCGGGCGTGCCGGGGCTCTCCTTGTAAACGACCAGGTCCTGCTGGTCCACCGCCATCTTGAGCGTGCCGCCCACCCTGGCGAGGGAAAGGTTGATTGAGGCGAGGAAGAGGGAATACACACACCTATATTGACTGGATCGTCCACACACACAGGAGTAGACAACACAAACCAACTCAGGCTGCAGGCACCTGTATTGAGTGGATCGTCCCTGCAAGCAGTGCAACCCAAGCAGTAGTATTTGCTGCTGTAGAACCTGCAAGCAGTGCAACCCAGCTCACACACACGGAGCTCTCACTGGTCGCTGCAGGTTGCAGAAAGGCAGAACACTCTTGTGGGCGTGTGCGTGAGGTGCTTCCCTTGGCAATGCGGTTGGCATGGCATGGCACTGAGGGCCCCTCAGTGAGGGGGGAGGCAGATCTACTGAACTCACATAGAGCTGACAGGTCGCTGCAGGTCGCAGTATAGAAGAACGCACTCGTACGCGCGTGCATGGTGCTCCCCGGGGAACTTCACTGAGATGGCGCCATCTGTCCACTGCCCATTGGCTGACTCCCACCTGTGGAGGAGGGGAGGGCGAGGGGGAAAGAAGGGAGGAGGGAAAAAAAGGGGGTGGAAGTGGGGGGAGAGAGGAGGAGGAGGAGGAGGAGGAGGAGGAGGAGGAGGAGGAGGAGGAGGAGGAGGCGTAAGAGAAGGAAAAAAAGGGTGAGAGAAGGGAGGGGATGGAGAGGAGGGGGATATGGGGCCAAGGTTACGAATGTGCACATGTTTGGATACACTTTCGTGATGCATTGCTCTGATTTCCACGCATGCACACACGCACACACGCACACACACACACACACGCACGCACGCACGCACGCACGCACGCACACACACACACACACACACACACACTCATGGACACACACACACACACACATGCACACACACTCATGGACACACACACACACACACACACTCATGCACACACACTCACAGACGCACTTTCCACACACTCCCACTCACGCACGCACATTCATACACACGAGCAATGCAGAACAGGGATGACGTCATGGTGCTCTTGAGAATCATACAATGAGCTCGGAACCACAAAAGAAACATGCATGTATGCACACGGCATGTCAAATGAGGGTTTTTGAGACGTCTCAAAAACAGAAAAATTACATACATGTATGCATGCACACGGCATGCCTGGCCTCACCAGCAGTGCTGGGCAGTGATGACGTCATGGTGTGTGAGCGGCATGAGGCCCATGGCGACCACGCGGAGAGGGGTGATGCGGTAGGCGCTGAACTGGATGAAGCCCTCCTTGCTGCTGCTGCCATCAAAACTGCGAGGGGGAAAGCACAGGCACGGACAAAGCAGAGATGGAAGCATGCACAGGACAGGTATAGCTCAGAGGACAAGGAGGGGCGTGATGCGGTAGGCGCTGAACTGAATGAATTCCTCCTTGCTGCTGCTGCCGTCAAAGGTACGAGGGGTAATGCCATGAAATACACGTGTGCGTGCATGCACAGACAAAAGGCAGAGATTTGGGAGAGGTGCATTGCTGTGTGTGCACAGGCACACAGGGCAGAGACGTGAGCTGCAGTCAGTGCAATGACATGCAAGCCACACTCATGTGAGAGGTGTTCCATTGTGTGCGGTACACTATATCAACTCCCTGACGGATACGTTTAGCGGGGCCCGCCCACCACGCCACTCGCTTCCGTATCCGCGTCTCGAGCTCGCCCGGAGAGCAGCTTATGCGCCACTCGTGTCAATCAGTCGACTCACAGGTCTCTTTGACTCAATAGGCCACCACTCACTTTTGTTTCCGCATCTCCAGCATTTCAATCTCCGCCGGAGTGAGCTTGTGCGCGGCTACCCGCGGATGCCTCCTCCCCTCGCCACCGCTCCCCCCCCTCTCCCTCCCGCGACCCCCGCTGCCTAGGCCGCCGCCGCCGCCTTTCCCCGCGCGGGAGAGCAGCGGCACGGAGGGCGCTTCGTCGAGCAACACGAAGCAGATGAAGATGTTACTCACGACGACGAGGAAAAGCACCATGGTCGTCGTCGATATTCGCCGCGGCAGGATCGCGAAAGCCATGACGGAAATGAGAGCGCTGCGGATGTTGTGAGATTGCGTAATGCTGGTGAGAACTAGGTGCGCGACTATTGCCGCAGGTACGGAAACCCTAAAGTGTGTACGGCAACGACCTTAGCAGCCCTCCAGTGTCTAGGGACTGCGTCACCAAGTAGTATCCTACCTTCTAGGTAGTCATAATGTATGCGAGCCTTGCATCGAGGGTACAACAGGGCTGACTGGTGGGGGATGTGTGGTTTGGTTGGAAAAGTTAGTGATTCAATGGTTGTTGGAATGGAGTATTATTCATTAGTGTAGGCTCACATTATCGGGGACATTCCGAGGGTCTCGCCTTAGTGCGGCTCGGCCTACTATTTCGCCCCGAACCACTTCCGAGGCGCCACCGCACCTTTTGCCACATTTCCGAGCCTCGACTAGCCCGAGGACCTCGCCTAGCTCGTTCGTGCCTATTTTACCCTCGTTTTAGACATTTCATAGGGCATCTGTAGTTTCGACATTGGGTGCATTTCATTGTTCGTGAAACCCGCGCATTCTTTTGAGACGTCTCAAAACCTCGCCTAGCTCGTTCGTGCCTTATTTACCCTCGTTTTAGACATTTCATAGGGCATTCTGTAGTTTCGACATTGGGTGCATTTCATCGTTCGTGAAACCCGCGCATTCATAACACATGGTATTCACAGTACTTCCCTAGGCCAGTAGCTTCAGTCTGACCGGGATTCTTTTTTCCGAGGTGGGGAAGGAGGATGGCATGAGGTCCAAGAGGTGCATGACGGGCGGCCAGGAGCACGACATTGATTGCTCCTAGCGGCCATGGATCAGGGCTGGCTTTTAAATGGCCCTAAAGAAACATAGTCTGAGGCCCATTTCCTTGAAATGGGTACTCCGATTTTTCAGGAATCAGAGAAGTATAACTCTGAGAATCTCTGACACTACACTCAGACTGAGGCAGAGTTTTCTAACGTTAAATATAAGCAGGGGGAGTACGGTAGAGAAGGGGAAATGTTTGTTAGAAATCTACTCGATGGAATGATGGACTAGTGTGAGAGATGTGTACAAGTGGTAGACCTAATTGGGGTTGTACCCCTTATGGTGTACCCCAGGACAGCCTAGCAAGCACAAATGCACAAATCCTTATGGACACACCCCCATAGGCTAAGTGGGGGACAACCAGACGGTCACAAGATCAGTCAAGCAAGAGAACAAGCAAAGCAAAGCTCAGGATGGATCACAAGGTCACCACACATTTTGAGCACAAGCAAGCGACCACAAGGCCAGTTCACATGCAGAGTTATAAAAGCACAAGCAGTGATCACAACCTAGCAAGAACAAGCATGCATGTATGTATATATAGATCACAGTACAAGACAAGTCAAGCAACCAGCAGGTGAGGCAGAATCGGCACAAGCCCAAGAGCAGAGCAGAAACGCTGATGATCACCAGACCCAAGGGCCTTGGTGAAGACATCAGCAGTGTTGGCCTGAGAGGCCACATAAGCAAGGCGAAGCTGACCACGCTGCTGCAGCTCACGCGCAAGGAAGTAGCGAAGAGCAATGTGCTTCGTTCTGTGCTCCAGTCTTTGCTCGCGACACAAGGCAAGCATTGCCTTGCTGTCGACGTACAGAATTGGAGGAGAACGAGGCCGCTCCCCCAAGTCAGTCAGCAGGTAGGTTAGCCAGCGTAGCTCCTGTGCAGCCATGGCCCCAGCTTAGATCTCAGCCTCGCAGCTGGAGCTAAGCACAGAGAAGAACGAGTGGACCTCCACGAGATAGAACCAGAGGCAAGGCTGAAGGTGTAACCATGTGACGAACGCTGAGTCGCCTGGTCGTCAGCCCAACAAGCATCAGAGTGTCCTGTGAGGACCACTGAACCCCGTCCTCCAAGCACGGGCCTCATGCCCGATGTACTGCACAAGTAACGCGGTACCCTCTTCCCAGCATCAAAGTGCACCTTTCGGTGTCTACCAGGTGCCACGTAGCGAGCCAGGAGGCTCAGAAGGTACGCGAGGTCAGGTCGTCTGCACGTCATTAGGTACATGAGGGAACCCACAAGCTCTGGGTACGGACCACTCGGCTCTACGGACTCGTCCGAAGGTGGAGCTGAGAGCGAGTGACCCGTAGACAGAGGAGTGGGCTGTGGCAAGGAGCACTAGAAGCGGAAGCGCTGGAGGACCTGGTGCACCATGTGTGACTGAGTCAGAGTGATGGTGCGCCGTGCTCTGTCCCGGGTGATCTGCAAGCCAAGATAGCTCCGCAGCTCAACCAGGTCAGTGCAGGTGTGTCTCTCCTGCAACTCCGCCTTCACTTGGGCTAGTGCCTCTGTATCGGCAATAGCAAAGACCAAGTCGTCAACGTATACGAGAACGTAGAACGGCGGCAGGGTAGTGTCGGTGCGCAGAAACAGCAATGGGTCAGCAGTCGAAGGAGCAAACCCAAGAGTCGCAAGTATCGTCCTCAGTGTGTCGTGCCACTCGCAAGGTTCCTGACGGAGGCCGTACACTGGTTGCCGCAGGCTCCACTGGGTACCCTCAGAAAACGACCCAGTGAAGCCAGGTGGATGGCGCAGCCAGATGGCCTCGTGAAGGCTACACTGCAAGCTGTCGAGAAGTCG
This sequence comes from Closterium sp. Naga37s-1, assembly GCA_947471745.1. Lineage (NCBI taxonomy): Eukaryota > Viridiplantae > Streptophyta > Zygnematophyceae > Desmidiales > Closteriaceae > Closterium > Closterium sp. Naga37s-1. The sequence goes on from CANJKZ010001121.1 coordinate 697,435, forward strand.
AGGGTGTGAGAGTACGACGACTTATGCTAGCTTTGCTAGCTTGCCTAGACTTTATTATGCTATATCTAGCTTGGGTTTTATTTATCATGCATAGATATGCTTGATTTCCTAGGTTAGGTGCATTCCTATATTTTATTATAGTTATAGCACGGAACCAGGTTTCGTGTACCGAACTCAAGCCTATTCGGTTTCCACCGAATTGCTTTCTACTGAGTTTGGGAAGGTTCTGTTTGGGACGCTTCGCGACCCTCAGAACATTCGCGTAACACCTGGGTTACGTACCTTGTGTCGAGCCTATATATAGCCTCGTGTTGTACCCAGGTGGATCATTCAATTGAAACCCACTTTTCTGAGCTCGATCCTAGATCCTCACACTTGGTAATCAGAGCCCGTTTACACGCGAAAGTTTTTCGACCGCTAAAACCGAGTCTTCAAAAACTGCGGGGGCGACGCCTGTTAAACACCGATTTCGGGTACGTAAAACCGGTTCCGTGTTTTCGCTCCCCCTCGTTTCGGTTTTTTCGAACGCGCAATGTCAGGCATGGAGGGCCAAGGCGACAACTACGCGACGACGAGCGACATCGCAAGCCTCCGCACCGACATGGAGCAGACGCAGGCGGCGATCCGGCAACTCGAGGCCCTTATGACACACCAACCAGGAGCCGCCACCGCAGCAGCAGCGAACATAGCAGCGACAATACCAGCAGCAGTGGTGACACCGACATTTCACGGACCGATGGCACCACTGTCGCCGAACCTAGAAGCAGCACGCCCGAGGCTCCCCGAAGCGTTCGATCCCAGCGCGAAAGGATCTGACGTTCGACGATTCGTGGTGACCCTCGAGATCTATTTCGAGGCCATTGGTTGTTCAACCCCGACACACGACGCAGCACGGATTCGGCTCGCAGCGACACTATTACGTGGACCGGCAAAAGAGTGGATTTACTACACTGACGTGGCCCGCGGGGAGAAAACGTGGCTGCAGTTTCGGGCAGACCTCATCGAACGTTTTGAGCCAATTAATACGACCTACATGGCGTGGCAGTAGATACACCGTCACAAACAGTACAGTAGTGTAGCACAGTACACGCAGCAGATGGATCTACTGTTCAACTGTGAATTAAGAAAAACAGGAATGAAATGACTAAGTGAAAGTTGGGTACAAAAAGCAAACCCTAGAAAACTGTACCCCATATGTGCTACCCCACTATAGCCTACAGTAGCTATGTCATATAAATCTGACACACCCCCATAGGCAAAGTGGGGGAGAACAAGGGGTCACAAGACCAGTCAAGCAAAGCAAAACAAGCTCAGGGTGGATCACAAAGTCACCACACATTCCGAGCACAAGTTCAAGGCCACAAGGCCAGTTCACATGCAGGATTGCATATAAATATATACATAAGACTAGACAAGCAAGAGCAGGTGTATATATATATGCAACAGTACAAACAAGGTCAAGGGGTGAGCAAGTGAGGCAAGGTAGGCACAAGACCAAGCTGAGTACAGAAGCGCTGATGATCACAAGGCGCAAGTGCCTTGGTGAAGATATCAGCAGTGTTGGCCTCAGAGGCCACGTACGCAAGCCGCAGCTGACCACGCTGCTGTAGCTCACGAGCAAGGAAGTAGCGGAGAGCAATGTGCTTCGTTCTGTGCTCCAGTCTCTGCTCTCGACACAAGGCCAGCATGGCCTTGTTGTCTACGTACAGCACTGGAGGAGAACGAGGCGGCTCTCCGAGGTCAGTGAGCAGGTAGGTGAGCCAGCGAAGCTCCTGTGCAGCCATGGCCCCGGCGTAGATCTCAGCCTCACAACTGGAGCCGAGAACAGAAGACGAGCGGGTAGCCCGCCACGAAACAGAGCCGGAACCAAGGCTGAAGGTGTAACCCTGTGACGACCGCTGCGTAGCCTGGTCGTCAGCCCAAGAAGCGTCTGCGTGCCCAGTGAGGACCACTGGACTCTGCCCTCCAAGCACAAGCCCCATGCCCGACGTACTGCACAAGTAGCGCAACACCCTCTTCGCTGCAGCCATGTGCTCCGGTCTGTGTCTCCCAGGAGCAACATAGCGTGCGAGAATGCTAAGAGGGTATGCAAGGTCAGGTTGAGTGCAGGTCATCAGGTACATGAGGCAGCCAACAAGCTCTGGGTACGGGCCACTCGACTCTACGGACTCATCCGAAGGCAGAGCTGAGAGCGAGTGGCGAGTAGGCAGAGGAGTGGCCTGAGGCGAGGAGTACGTGAAGCCGAAGCGCTGAAGGACCTGCTGCACCATGTGTGACTGAGTCAGGGTAATGGTGCGGCGTGCTCTGTCCCGGGTGATCTGCAAGCCAAGGTAGCTGCGCAGTTCACCCAGGTCTGTGCACGTGTGTCTCTTCTGCAGCTCGGACTTCACGTGGGCGAGTCCAGCAGTGTCAGCTGTGGCGAAGACCAAGTCGTCGACGTACACGAGGATGTAGAACGGCGGCAAAGAAGTGTCGGTGCGCAGAAACAGCGACGGGTCGGCAGTAGAGGGAGCAAACCCAAGAGCCGCAAGTGTAGTCCTCAGTGTGTCGTGCCACTCACGCGGTGCCTGGCGGAGACCGTAGACTGGCCGCCAGAGGCTCCACTGGGTGCCAGCAGGAAAAGACCCAGTGAAGCCAGGTGGGCGACGCAGCCAGATCTCCTCGTGCAGGCTGCCCTGCAAGAAAGCAGTGCTGAAGTCAAGAGAGTGCAGCTCGTAGTCGCGGTGAGCAGCTATGTGCAGCAGTACCCGAAGAGTGGTCATCTTCGGGGTGGGAGAGAAGGTCTGAAAGTAGTCAACTCCCTGCCGCTGACTGAAGCCACGAGCCACGTAACGCGCCTTGAAGACAGGCGGAGAACCCGGCGGCCGCTTCACCCTGAAAATCCACATGCCACTGACGATGTTCGCCCCAGGCGGGGGAACCTCGTCAACGTAGGTGCCTGTGGACTTCCAGGAAGCCATCTCTGCGTCCATAGCTGCCTGCCACTGAGAGGAGTAGGGACCCTCTATCGCCTCCGCGTAAGAGCGCGGAGTCGGGATGTCAAGTGCATCCGGGTCTCCCTCAGGGGTAAGCAGTACGGACACGAGATGAGGTGAAGCAGCAGCCAAACACTGGAACTCCTCCTGCCTGTCCTCAAGGACGTCCGTGCCAAGGGCACACTCACCCCCGACGGACGGAGGACAGACAGACTCAGACTCAGCAACAAGACTAGCAGCGTAGTCTAGACGACAGCGAGCAGCAAAGTCGACGAGCTCAGTAACTAGGGCAGACGCAGCAGTGGACTCAAAGGAAGGGTCAGTGACAACAGTAGCAAGGAGACGCGTGACAGTAGGACTGGCAGCACGAAGAGAGTCCGACTCCGGGTCAGGAAGAGCAGGAAGAGAGGACTCAGGAGGAGAAGGCAAAGGGGCACGCAGAGGAGCAGTGGACGGACGCAGAGACATCCGGTGCGGGCCAGGGACAGGAGGAGGACGCTGACGCGAACCACGACCACTAGTGCGAGCAGCACGGACAGGCGACGCAGGGCGAGACGCTGGCTCACGACGCTCAGCAAGACCTCCAGTAGGACCAGTGTAGGGAGAAGGAGCAGGCAGTGGGGAGGCCGGCTGTAACTGTAACTGTGACGGGACAGGCTGTGGACACTCTAAGGGAGGAGGAGGACCAGTAGAAGGCGGGAGACCAAGAACCTGCTGAAGGAGCGGAACGAAGTACGGCCGAGGCCGCGCGGCGACTCCAGACACAGCAGGGACAGCACCAGTACCCCCAGCGGCAGCACCAGCGCCAGCAGCACCTCCAGCTCCAGTACCTCCAGCAGCACCAGTAGCACCCCCAGCAGGACCGCCTCCAGGACCGACAGCAGTAGCCTCAGCGCCAACACCCTCAGCAGCTCCAGCTCCAGTCGTACCCGCAGGCCTAGCAGCTCCAGTACTCCCAGTACGAGCACCTCCGGGACCCGCGGCACCAGCACCCTCAGCAGTCGAAGAACCTCCAGCTCCAGCAGCACGCCTCCAGCGCCGGGCAAACCACTCGCGCAGCTCCTGTGGAGAGAGTGGCTCCCGCCGAGACGAAGCACCCGGAGAACCTCCAAGCTCAGCACCTCCAGACGCCACACGAGCAGGCCCAGCTCCCTCAAGCTCCGCACCCCCAGGCTCAGCACCTCCAGGCGTAGCACCCCCAAGCTCAGCACCCCCAGGCTCAGGACCCCCAGTAGTAGCACCCTCAGGCTCAGCACCCCCAGGCGTAGCACCCACACGCTCAGCACCCCCAGAGTCAGCACCCCCAGGCTCAGCACCCTCAGCAGCACCAGAGTCACCAGTAACCTCGACAGGCTCGACTGCGTCTACCTGGGACACACCTGAAGGGGCAGGACCCTGAGGGGGGAGGGGGTCTACCGGGGGGGGACCTGGCACAAGGAAGAGCGGTGGCGGGGGGAGGGACGGAGTGCGGTAGGGGAAGAGGCGGTAGTAGGGGACCGACTCGTCAAACGTGACGTCCTGGGAGGACAGAACACGGCGAGAGGTGGGGTGGTAGAACTGCCACCCTGGCGCGTCAGGGGGGAAGCCAAGGAAGACGCAAGGAGCAGCACGAGGGGACAGCTTGTCCGCAGACAAGTCGCGGACAAACGCCCGAGATCCCCAGACACGGAACGCAGACGCATCGCCAACCTTCCCCGTCCACAGCGAGGCTGGGGAGGTCTCCGGCATGGAGACCCTGGGGTGAAGGTTGATCTGATGCGCCGCGTACCGAACAGCAAACGGCCACAGAAAATGGGGGGCAGCCGCATGCATCATGGACGTACGGGCGACGTCCATGACCATGCCAATGCGGCGCTCAGCAATCCCATTTTGTTGTGGAGAGTCCGGAAGCGTGAAGGTCTGGCGGATGCCTCGTGCACGACAGTAGGCTCGCAGAAGGCCAGAGGAGAACTCTCCACCTCTGTCAGAGTGCAGACGCAGAACAGGAAAGTCCGAGCCGAAGCTCTGCCTGAGCTGGAGACGAGCTGCGCGGATCCAGTCGATCAACACCTCAGTGACATCACCCTTGCTGCGCAAGGGGAAGACTGAGGTGTAACGCGAGTAGTCGTCAACCACCAGCAGGAAGTAGCGCTCGTGACCCTATCCACGGACGCGGGCCGGGCCCCACACGTCCATGTGAAGCGTCTGCAGCGGGGCCTCTGTCGGAGGAAACTGAGAGGAGTGAGGGGCAGCCCGCTGCCGCCCCTCGACACAGGGGACGCAGGTAGGGCCAGGCCCCGGAGGAAGGGGAGGGAGGGACCGGGGAAGACCAGAGACAAGGACACGGGAGGCCATGCCTCGGAGACGAAGCAGAGAGGGGTGACCAAGGCGGTGGTGCCAGAGGAGAGTCTCGTGAGACAGGAGGCGACACGAACAGAGGGCAGACTCAGGACCAGACCTGGACGCTGCAGCAAACACCTGACCTGACGCAGCTACCTGACCAGACGCAGTGACCGGAGGAGACGCAGTGGTCAGTGTGTACAGGCTCGACCCCGGCCGACGTGTAAACGTGGCCAGGTGTCGGCCTGTCCGAGCGTCCGTGCAGTGGGTCACCCGCTGACTCGCAGGAGTGAACTGGTGAACCCCCGCATCCTGTAGGGCAGCACCACTCACCAAGTTCGTAGAGAACGAGGGGAGGTAAAGACCAGACAGGGTGCCAGAGGGGGCCGCCGGACACGGGAGGACAGTGGAGAAGTGAGCAAGGACAGGACCCCCAGAGGGGTCTGCCAGAGAGACTGCAACTGGCCGGCCAAGCGGCGTGAGTGTGGTGCGGTCTCGAAAGAAGGAGCGAGAAGCCCCCGAGTCAAGGGTGAAGGTGTGGGAGGCCGAAGCCGACGCAGAACCTGAGAGAGCAGACTCACCAGCACCTGAGGGAGCAGACGCACCTAGAGCAGCAGCCTCGCTAGCACCTAGAGCAGCAGCCTCACTAGTACCTAGAGCAGCAGTCTCAATGCCCGGGTCAGGCGGAAAACACCGGTAACAGTCACCCTCATCACTAATAGTCACAGTATACATGGCAGCAAGAATAGCATCAAAGTCAAGGTCAAAGACAGCTACACCCGCCCTAGACAGCTCACCCCAGCGGGGGATCTCAGTGGCCTCAGGGAACTGGTGACGCCAAGCGTCCGTCAGGCGGCCAAAGCAGCGCTGGGTGGAGTGCGCACCCCCGCAATGGTCACCCGCACGGTCGCCGGTGCGGAGGACGTAGGTGCACGGACCAGTACCCCCACCCCTCTGGCGTGCAGTGTACCACTCACGGAGCTGCTGAGGGGAGGGGATGTCACGAGTGCGCTGCTGCTGCTACTGCTGCTGCTGCTGGCGCTGACCACCACCGGAGCCGACCCTCTGCGCAGCGCCACCCCGACCAGCTCCACCTCCTCCGCCGCCTCCTCCTCCACCGCCGCCACCTCCGCTCCCACCGCCACCGCCGCCTCCGCCTCCGCCTCCACTGCCGCCACCGACACCTCCACCCCCTCCACCACCCCCACCGCCACCCCCACCCCCTCCACCGCCTCCACCTCCGCCTCCACCGCCCCCGCTAGCTCCTCCAGTTCCCCTGCCCCCCTTGCCCTTGCCAGGGCGACGTCTCCCGCTAGGGGTAGACGCCGCACCGACCGACTCAAGCCCAACGAGGTCGGCCGCAGCAGCAGAGGCAACAGAGGGCAAAAGGGGGGAGGGGGAACACCCCTCAAAGATGGGGGTGCGAGGGTCACCACGAGAGGCTCCTACAGCGACTATGCTCTTCTCTGCTGCTAGGAGGGACTTCTCGAGGAGGTCAACGGTGAGAGTGGTGGGGCAAACTGAGAGGAAGTGGTCCCTGACTACGCGAAGGGAGTCAGGGAGCCGGGTGACTATGTAGTAGAGGGTGATGTACATGGGGGGGGGGTTCTTGGCGCAGAACTCAGCAGGAAGCGCAGCGCGGTAGCGAGTGTCACTAGTGCGGAGGTGCGTAATGAGGTCAGCGACTGTGGGAAAGGCAGCAAGGTCAGGGAAGAGGTACGGTAGCATGAGGCGGCTCAGTGCAGCAGTGGCAGGGGAGGAGTAGCGCGCAACTACAGCGTTGTACAAGGTCTGAGCACTCTTGTACTGGCTAAAGTGCGCACGCTCAGAGGTAGGCAGGTGGCGACGCACAGCAAGACGTGCAGCAGCATCGCGCGTGGCCCACTGTGAGCGAACAGTGGCGTCAGCATCAGCAGCGGGGGCAGGAGAGGCACCAGAAGTGAGGTCAAAGAGGGAGAGGCCGTCTGCCCTGTCGCACTGTAAGAAAAGCTGCAGGTCATCTATCCAGACATCAAAGTCAATGGCCCGACCCTCAGCGTCAAAAGCGAGGACACTAGGGGTAGCCATGACAGTAGTAGACTAGCAGCGCAAACAGTAGGGTGAGGGCAGTGCTGTGAAAGGGGCGCTGCTCTTACCGGACAGGGCGGCTCGGGTGGCTCGGCTGCAGGGCGGCTCGGCGGCTCGGCTGCTGGGCGGCTCGGCGGCTTGGCGGCTCGGTTGCTGGGCGGCTCGGCGGCTCGGCTGCTGGGCGGCTCGGTGGCTCGGCTGCTGGGCGGCTCGGCTGCTGGGCGGTTCGGCGGCTGGGCGGCTCGGCTGCTGGGCGGCTCGGCGGCTCGGCGGCTCGGCGGCTCGGCCGTTCGGCTGCGACTGCTGCTGCGGAGACGGCGGCGGCTGCTGCCTCAGGGACGGCAGCGGCCGGCCGCTAGGGGCCGCGTCAGGTGCAGGAGAGGGCCGCGTCAGGGGCGGCGTAGGGGCCGTGGCAGGGGCGGCGAAGGGGCCGCGTCAGGGGCCGCGTCAGGGGCCGCGGCAGGGGCCGCGGCAGGGGCCGCGTCAGGGGCCGCGTCAGGGGCCGCGTCAGGGGCGGCGTAGGGGCCGCGTCAGGGGCCGCGTCAGGGGCCTCGTCAGGGGCCGCGGCAGGGGCCGCGTCAGGGGCCGCGTCAGGGGCGGCGTCAGGGGCGGCGTAGGGGCCGCGGTAGTGGCGGCGGAGGGGCCGCGTCAGGGGCCGCGTCAGGGGCCGCCTCAGGGGCAGCGTAGGGGCCGCGTAGGGGCCGCGTCAGGGGCCGCGGCAGGGGCCGCGTCAGGGGCTGCGTAGGGGCCGCGTCAGGGGCCGCGTTGGGGCCGCGTCAGGGGCCGCGTTGGGGCCGCGTCAGGGGCCGCGTAGGGGCCGCGTCAGGGGCCGCGTTGGGGCCGCGTCAGAGGCCGCGTAGGGGCCGCGTCAGGGGCGACGTAGGGGCCGGGTAGGGGCCGCGTAGGGGCCGCGTAGGGGCCGCGTAGGGGTCGCATAGGGGCCGCTAGGGGGGGGCCGCTAAAAAAAAAAAATTTAGGGCAGGGGCGCAATGCGCGTCGGGCAGCTAAAAAAAAAAAATCGTTATGGTGGGCCCTTAGGAAGGAACGGTCCCATGTAGGAACCCGCTCTATACCATGTGAATTAAGAAAAACAGGATTGAAATGACTAAGTGAAAGTTGGGTACAAAAAGCAAACCCTAGAAAACTGTACCCCATATGTGCTACCCCACTATATCCTACAGTAGCTATGTCATATAAATCTGACATCAACCGCATCACGGACCTGACTGAAGGCGAAAAAATCCAGGCGTACACAGAAGGGTTAAAATTGGAGATTCGCCGACAGGTGATCGCAGCCAATTACAACAGTTACCGCGACATCGTGCGTGCTGCCGAGCGATACGACGCATTGACTCGAGGTCAACCCGAAACACGACATTTCGCGCCGAACCGTACATTCGGCACGGAGCGATCGGCACCCCCCACGTTCGCCGAACCGATGGACATCGACAAATACGACGCGAAGCAGCAGCCGACAAAATGCGAATTTTGCGGCGCAGCAGGGCATCAAATTTTGTCGTGCTACAAGATGAAAAAGGCACGTGCGGCAATGCAGGGCGGTAACAGTGGAGCACCCCTGAAGTAAAAAAAACGGGAATCGCCAGTAGTCGCGGATCGACCTGGCGATCACGTAAAGATCCGAAAGGCAGGAAAAGGCGACGACGTGGCGACTTCGGAGCGGGTGAAAAAAGGAGAAAATGATAGCACGATTATAAAACGTCACGACCGGCCGGCATCAGGGGAAAACGCCGAGGCGAATGGAGGCTCCACGAAAAAAGACTCTGCACTGACCGGAAAATTCCAGCCGAACACCCACGAAAGTAAGAATTCGTTAAAAGTATCCTATAAAGATACTCTAACGAAGAATATTGCTTCTCGTGGTTTTCAAGCCTTTGAGAAATTCAAGGGAGATTTAGAGGCCAAGAAAAAGCCTTTAGAGATTATTCAGGTACCTGAGAAGTTGGGCAAAGTACTACGGAGCGTAGAAAAGGGTCGTGCGTTCCGTGGAGTTAATATTCTCTCCCCGCAGCACAGTGTTAAGGCTCCCCGTTGCCCACAGGTGAAGCCTACACAGCTGCCAAGGCTTAGAGGAAAATTCCAGGCTCCTGAGAAGTTGTACAAGCCTCGGAAAAATCCTCCTACCCCCCAGGTGAAGTTGGAAGAGAAAAGTGCTGAGTCAGGTATAGGAAATAGGGATGGTATTCATTTGGATGTACCTTATGATCCTATTAATGAGACCCTCTTTGGCTACTCAGCGCAGTAAGCACCACTACTCCTCGAGGTGTTATGCAAAGGACGACACCTCCAGGCACTGGTGGTCAGCGGTGCATCCCACTCAGTGTGTGAATGCGGGACGTTGGAGAAAAATGGGGAACCTTCCGAGGTAACCAAGTTCTCGGCAACGATGGTGGACGGTACGAAACTTCCCATCCACGGCGAAGCATCACTGCAGCTGCACATAGGGCCGCTAAGGTGGAAGCCAACGTTGAAGATCACGAACATCAAGGGTTTAGATTTCATCTTGGGGCGAGATTTCTTGAAGCGGTTCAACCCCGAGATCGATTGGGTCAACAGGAAGGTGTGCATCTACAATAACGGGAAGCAGATAGAGCTACGAAGCTGGACGGACACAGGGGACATTCGTGAAACGACAATGGCACGATTTGAACAGACGGTGAACGAGAGTGACACGGGATACCTAGCACTGGTTATGGCAGCAGCAGAAGAGGAGAAGCCGAACGCAGAGCTACCTACAGCAGTGAAGGAGGTCTTGGAGCATTACAAGGATATAATGCCCGATGACCTACCTGCAGGCGTACCTCCAGCACGCACCCATGAGTACGAGATCGTGGAGGAACCAGGTGCGAAACCCGTCTCACGTGCACCATACCGACTGAGTCCGACCGAACTGACAGACATGAAGAAACAGATAGAGTATCTACTGGACAGACAACTAATCCGCCCATCCACCTCTCCCTATGGTGCACCAGTTCTCTTCACTCCAAAACCAGACGGCAGTTTACGGATGTGCATCGACTACCGCGCGCAGAACAAACAGACAGTTAAAAACAAATATCCCATACTGCGCATAGACGACCTACTAGATCAACTGCGTGGAACAACAGTATTCTCGAAGCTGGACCTACGGTCGGGTTACTGGCAGATCAAGATGGCAGACAACTCGGTCCACAAGACGACGTTCCGTACCAGATACGGCTCCTACGAATACCTGGTGATGCCATTCAGACTCTGCAACGCACCAGCAACGTTTCAGGCGGAGATGAACCACATCCTACGGCCCCTGCTGGACGAGTGCGTAGTAGTGTACCTGGACGACATACTCATCTACTCCAAGAACATGAAGGAGCACGTTGAGCATCTACGGAAGGTGTTCGAGATCCTGCGGAAAAACAAGATCTACGTGAAGCTGTCGAAGAGCGACTTTGCCCTGAAGGATGTGCAGCTTCTCGGACACATGGTGAGTACCGAGGGCGTACACGTGGACCCGCGGAAAATCAGAGCCGTTAAAAAGTGGAAAGTACCGGACAGCGTGAAGGAATTGCAGCAGTTCCTAGGCTTCGCCAACTACTACAGCAAGTTCGTGCCGCAGTATGCTAAGATAGCAACGCCACTGACCAACCTACTGAAAAAGGATACGCCCTATAAATGGGATACTCCTCAACAGCAAGCCATGGAGCAGCTACAGACAGCACTGACTAGACCGCCAGTACTCATCCTACAGGATCCAGACAGAGACCCTAAGTTCACTAGTAAGTTCTGGAGGGAACTCATGGGGTTGTTGGGGACTAAGCTTGCGATGTCTTCAGCATACCACCCCCAGACTGACGGATAGACAGAGCAACTCAATCAGGTGGTTGAACAGTTACTGCACACAGCTTGCAAAGACGACATCAGCCACTGGGATCTACAGTTACCGACGCTTGCGTTCGCTTACAACAACGCTTCGCATGCGGCCACAGGGAAATCTCCTTTCTTCCTGTGTTACGGACGGGAACCACTTACACCACAGCAGCCAACCACACCGGCACACGTCCAAGCCGCACATGATTTCGTCACCACCATGCAGCAGCTATGGGAGAAGACTCAGCGACGTCTCACCACGATTCAGAACTCCCAGAAGCAGTATGCCGATCGCCAGCGACGTGATCACTCAGTAGCAGTCGGAGATCAGGTGTTTCTTGACACGCGCAACTTGAACCTGTCTCACCTCCCATCCAAAATCCGGCCTCGCTTTTGTGGTCCTTTTATCGTTGAGGCACAGGTGACACCAGTTACATTCCGCTTGCGCTTACCAGATACGTGGAAGCTTCACAACGCTTTCCATGTCTAGCTACTGAAACCCTACAAGGACCCCAACCAACAGTTCCAGGGATGACAGCTACCGCCACCACCTCCTGTTCTCATACAGGATGACCCAGAGTATGAAGTGGAGCGCGTTCTCACTCATCGGCGCCGCGGCGGCAAGACCCTCGAGTTCCTGATCGGATGGAAGGGATACGACCCCACTGAGGACAGTTGGGTTGCAGAAGCTGATATGGGCAACGCACGCCGTGCTCTCAAGGACTATCTTGTCAAGCAGGGTGTTTCTCACGCCACCCAGCTTTGAGGGGGGGACGTGTGAGAGTACGACGGCTTATGCTGGCTTTGCTAGCTTGCCTAGACATTATTATGCTATATCTAGCTTGGGCTTTTTTTATCATGCATAGATATGCTTGATTTCCTAGGTTAGGTGCATTCCTATATTTTATTATAGTTATAGCCCTGAACCAGGTTACGTGTACCGAACTCAAGCCTATTCGGTTTCCACCGAATTGCTTTCTACTGAGTTCGAGAAGGTTCTGTTCGGCACGCTTCGCGACCCTCTGAACATTCGCATAACACCTGGGTTACCTACCTTGTGTTGAGCCTATATATAGCCTCGTGTTGTACCCAGGTGGATCATTCAATTCAAACCCACTTTTCTGAGCTCGATCCTAGATCCTCACAGAGGGAGTGCAGCTTGTAGTCACGCTGAGCTACAACGTGTAGCAACACCCGAAGAGTGGTCATCTTCGAAGTGGGGGAGAAGGTCTGAAAGAAGTCGACCCCCTCACGCTGACTGAAGCCTCGAGCAATGTATCGTGCCTTGAAGACAGACGGAGAACTCGGCGGCCGCTTCACCCTGAAAATCCACGTGCCACTGACGATGTTCGCCCCAGGTGGGGGACCCTCGTCGACGTAGGTGCCTGTGGACTTCCAGGAAGCCATCTTTGCGTCCATGGTTATCTGCCACTAAGAGGAGTACTCACCCAAGATCGCGTCTCTGTAAGAGCGCAGGGTGGGGATGTCAAGTGCATCCGGGTCTCCCTCTGGGGCAAGTAGCATGGTCGCGAGATGAGGTGCAGCGGCCGCAAAACACTCCAGCTCCTCTTGTCTGTCCTCAAGAACGTCACAGCCAAGCGCAACCTCACCCCGGACGGACGGAGGACAGACAGGGTCAGGGTCAGTAACAAGACTCGCAAGGTAGTCTAGGCGGCGTGCAGCAGCAAAGTCAACTAGCTCAGCGACTAGGGCAGACGCAGCAGGGTCAACATGCTGTGGAACAGAGGAAGGACGGAGTGTCATATCGTGAGTGCCTGGGACAGCCGGAGCACGAGGACGGCGTACACGACGAGCACGAGCCGGAACAGACGCTCTAGACTCAGGCTCTCGATGCTCAGGAGTGGAAGCACGAGTCTCAGGCTCTCGACGCTCAGTCAGGGACTGTGTCACAGAAGTGTAAGGAGCAGGAGCAGGAAGTGGGGAGTGAGGCAGTAGCTGCAGGAACAGTAACGGAGGAGTAGTACCAGGGACTGGGAACTCTATCAGAGCTGGCGAAAGACTGAGAAGGTGGGGAAGCGCACCAGCAGGTCTAGCACCTCCAGTACCAGCAGTACCTCCAGCACTAGCACCTCCAGCAACTCCAGCACCAGCAGCACCTCCAACACCAGCAGCTCCAGTACCTCTGGCACCAGCAGCACCTCTAGTACCTCCAGTAGTACCTCCAGCACCTCCAGCACCTCCAGGATTAGCAGCTCCAGCACCAGCGGGACCGAACCCTCCACCACCAGGACTGCCTCGCCAAACGATCCACGCACGAATCACCTGCGGCGAGAGCTTCGCAAGTAGATCCGGCTGCGGTGGCTGTCCAGCTCCAGGACCTCCAGCAGGGTCACTCACAGCTCCACCGCCACTAGGACTCGCAGCACCCACAGAGTAAGCCCCCCCCAATTGTCGTGATATATATTTTATGTATGTTTATAACTGCCTGTAGCTTTAGCTTTAGTGTAGTTAGGCCTTCTTGTTGTTGGTGGTGCACCGTTGCTATTTTGCTATATGTACCTTGTGTGTCGTTCCTGACCTATTTTCCTAAGGGCCCACCGTTAGCTTTCGCGATGGCGCGTCCCGTCAAGCAGCAAATCGCGGCTCCGTCCGTCCCTCCCCGTCGCTCGCCCGTAGCAAAATCCGTCACGGCAGTCGTGACAGACGCAACGGTCGCGGTGGGAGTGACGGCGCTCGTCGACCCGCTGTTTCGCGCCGTCGCTCTCGCCCCCGTCGACCCCGTGCACTACCCGCTACTGCAGCCCGCCACCCGCGAAATTTCCGCTGCTGCAGCCCGTCGCGCTGCCGCCCGTCACCAGATTCCCGCCACCCGTCCGCACACCGTCGCCTGTCGCCCTGCTTCCCGTCGCCCCAACCGCACCTTATCCCGCCGTCGCTCTGCCCGTCGCATTACCCCAACCCCCTGCCCGTCACCACCCCCCGTCGTGCTTGTTCGCGTGTGCAGCGGCGGTCGCTGTGGGGAGGGTGAGGGAAGAAGGGCAGGGAGTGGCGGCCGAACGCTGTGGGGGAGAGGGAAGCAGGGGAAGGGCATGGTGGGACAGCCAGCAGCTACAACGCTAGCAACGTCTGCCAGCAGAGACTTCGCCAGCAGAGACCCCGCCAGCAGCGCCACCGCCAGCAGAGACCCCCGTCTCGCCCAGCGCGCATCACCTGCCATTGGACCCGCCAGCCGCCAACACGAGCACCAGCTCCAGGGCCAGCCGCCAGCACCAGCACCAGCTCCAGGGCCAGCCGCCAGCACCAGCACCAGCTCCAGGGCCAGCCGCCAGCACCAGCACCAGCTCCAGGGCCAGCCGCCAGCACCAGCACCAGCTCCAGGGCCAGCCGCCAGCACCAGCACCAGCTCCAGGGCCAGCCGCCAGCACCAGCACCAGCTCCAGGGCCAGCCGCCAGCACCAGGAACCAGCCCCAGCGCCAGCCGCCAGCACCAGGAACCAGCCCCAGCGCCAGCCGCCAGCACCAGGAACCAGCCCCAGCGCCAGCCGCCAGCACCAGGAACCAGCCCCAGCGCCAGCCGCCAGAACCAGGAACCAGCCCCAACGCCAGCCGCCAGCCCCAGGAACCAGCCCCAGCGCCAGCCGCCAGCACCAGGAACCAGCCCCAGCGCCAGCTGCCAGTACCAGGAACCAGCCCCAGCGCCAGCCGCCAGCTCCAGGAACCAGCCCCAGCACCAGCCGCCAGCACCAGGAACCAGCACCAGCGCCAGCCGCCAACACCAGAGGGGTTGAGTGGCGGGTAAGGGGGTGGAAGAAGTAAGTCGGGCATTTGCAGCCGTTGCCTGTAGCAGGCACGCCCCCGGAGGTGCTGAGCGGTGCTGTCCAGCTGCTCGTTGCAGCCACAGCGCCTGCTCTCACGCCCACCTGCCAGGTCCTGCACCTGTTGCTGCTGCATCTGCCGTGGCTGAGGTCACTGTGGCTCTATCTGCCATCACTGCATCTGCTGCCTGTAGCAGGCACGCCCCCGGAGGTGCTGAGCCGCGCTGTCCACCTGCTCGTTGCAGCCACGGCGCTTGCTCTCATGCCCACCTCTCGGGTCCTGCACTTGCCGTTGTTGCATTTTACATGGTTGATCTGTGTTGCTGTTTCCCCTGCTTCTTCTACCTCTTGCCCAGGTTCCGGGGGTGTGACTTGCTATAGTTATGTGCTGCAGGCAGTTAAGTGGGTGTGTCGCGATATATATTTTATATATGTTTATAACTGCCTGTAGCTTTAGCTTTAGTGTAGTTATGCCTTCTTGTTGTTGGTGGTGCACCGTTGCTATTTTGCTATATGTACCTTGTGTGCTATAGTGAAACCAATCATTCTCAATTCTCACTTGGCACAACTCATTCGACACTCGCTTGGCCTAGGCTTCTAAGCCTAGGCCCTCCTTAAACCCGGTTACCAGTTAAGATCGCATCGTAACACCAATTGCAGCACCCCCAGAAACAGCACCCCTAGTCGCAACACCCATAGTCGCAGCACCCCCAGAACCCTCACCCTCTGTCTGAGCACCCCCAGGCTCAGCACCAGCAGTCTCAGCTCCAGAGTCCACATCAGCAGGCTGCGGAGGCGGCAAAGACGGCCTACGCGGAAAACCAGGGGGGGTCTCCAAGCGTGGAGAGCAACGAGTGGCCGCCGTGTCGTCAGCGGCGAGGTCAACCCCCTCAGCCGGGCCAGAGGGGCCAGAAGAGATCTCCAAAGGCTCAACCAAGGGGGTGGGTCTACTTGAGACACACCTGAGAGAGCAGGACCCTGTGAGGGGAGGGGGTCTACCCGGGGGGGGGGGACTGGTACCAGGAAGAGAGGCGCGAGGGGGACCGGGTGGGACGCGTGCAGGTGAAGCCTGTAGTAACTGACAGACACGTCAAAGGTGACGTTCTGGGAGGAGAAGACTCGACATGAGCGCGGGTGGTAGAACTGCCACAACGAGGCGTCGGTGGGGAAGCCAAGGAAGACGCAGCGGAGAGTGCGAGGGGAGAGCTTGCTCGCGATGGCATCACGAACAAGGGAGAGCGCGCCCCAGACTTGAAACACTGACGCATTGCCAACCTCTCCCGTCCAACGAAGTGTGGGCGAGGTCTCTGGCAAAGAGACACGGGGCCAAAGGTTGAGCTGATGCGCGGCGTATCGGACCGCAAATGGCGACACAAAATGGGGAGCAGCCGCATGGATCATGGAGGTACGAGCAACCTCCATGATCAAGCCAATGCGATGCTCAGCAATCCCATTCTGCTGAGGAGAGGCCGGAAGTGTGAACGACTGGCGGATGCCCTCGTCGTGATAGAACTCCGCAAGGAGGCCAGAAAAGAACTCACCGCCCCTGTCAGAGTGCAGACGCATGACTAGCAAGTCCCGCCGAAACCGCTCGTGCAGCTGGCGACGAGTAGCACGGATCAAGGGGATCAAAACACCGCTGACGTCTGCCTTGCGTCGCAAGGGGAAGACAGTGGTGTAGCGTGTGTAGTCGTCAACCACCAGTAGGAAGTAGCGCTCCTGGTCCGTTCCACTGACGGGGGCTGGGCCCCACACGTCCATGTGGAGAGTCTGCAGAGGAGCAGTGGTCGGAGGAAACTCGGAGGAGTGAGAAGCGGCGCGCTACCGCCCCTCAACGCAGGGAAGGCACGGCGGGGCAGGCGAGCGCGGGAGGGAGGGCAGGGACCTGGGAAGCCCAGAGATAAGGAGATGGGAGTGCATGCTGCGGAGACGCGACAGTGAGGGGTGACCGAGGCGGTGGTGCCAGAGGAGAGTCTGGTGGGAGAGTACCCGACACGAGCAAGACGCTGCAAGCTGACCAGACGCAGACACCTGACTCGACACAGCTACCTGACCTGACTCAGCCACCTGTGCAGACGCAGTGGTCAGTGTGTACAGACTAGACCCAGGCCGTCGAGTGAATGTAGCAAGGTGACGGCCAGTCTGGGAGCACGTACAGATTGCCTCACGCTACCCTCCTGGAGTAAAGGTGTCAACCCATACATCCTGAAGAGCGACGTTGCTCACCAAGCTCGTCGAAAACGTGGGGAGGTGGAGACCTGACAGAGAACCGGAGGGGACAGCTGGACATGGAAGGACAGTGGAGGCTCGTGCGACTACTGGGCACCCAGTGGGGTCAGCCAATGAGACTGGTACCGGTGCAGCTAGTGGTGTGAGTGTGGTGCAGTCACGAAAGAATCAACGAGATGCGCCTGAGTCAAGTGTGAAAGTGTGAAGGGCCTCAGCGGAGGCAGCAGATGCACTAGCAACAGACACACTAGCACCTAGGACTGCAGACTCACTAGCACCTGGGACTGCAGACTCACTAGCACCTAGTGCCGCAGCAGACTCACTAGCACCTAGAGCAGCAACATTGACACCAACATCACGAGGTACATACGAGTAACACACACCGTCATCGCTAAGCTCAGTCACATGCATAGCATAGATGGCAGAATTGATCTTTACAAAGTCAAGAGCACACACATCTGCATAGATATGCAGTTTCAGCCAGTGGGGGACAATCGCCTCCTCCCCGTACTCATCCACCCAGGCATCCTCAAGATGGCCGAAACAGTGGTACTCGGTGTGCAGCTTCCCGCAGGGCTGACCCTTTAGCTTCCCAGTGCGCCTGACGTACGGGCAGCGACCAGATCCCCCAGGGGAAACACGCTGGACAACCCACTCACGCAGCTGTTGAGGGGTGGGGTTGTCCGGGAGGCGCGGCAGCTGCTGTCCAGAGCCACCACCGCCACGGCCTCCACCCTTGCCAGCTACACCCCGACCTCCGCTACCACCCCCGCCACCTCCACCACCCCTGCTGCCTCCACCACCCCCGCTACCTCCACCACCCCGTCCGCCTCCACTTCCGCCACCCCCAGAGCCACCCCCACCGCCTCCACCCCCGCCACCACCACCCCTGCCACCTCCACCGCTAGAGCCACCCCCACCCCCCTTGCCCCCTTTGCCCTTGCTGTTGTTGCACCTTCCACCGGGAGCAGACGCAGCGGCAACTTCCTCAGCACCAAGGAGGTGGACAGCAGCAGCAGTAGCAACTGAGGGGAGGAGGGGGGAGGGAGTACACCCTTCAAAGAAGGGGGAGCGAGGAGTGCCGCGAGAGGCAGCGACAGCGACTCGAGAAGGGACTTCTTGAGCGAGTCGAGCGTGTGGGGTCAAGGGCTAGGAACTGGTCTCTGACAGTGCAAAGGGAGTCAGGGAGGTGAGTGACGAGGAAGTACAATGTCATATACAGTGGGGGGGGGGGGGGGGTTCGCAGCGAGGAAGGCCGGCTTGAGAGCGGCGCGGTAGCGAGCCTCAGTAGAGCGGAGGTGGGTAAAGAGGTCAGAGAAGTGTGGAAGTCGGCTAGCTCGGGATGCAGGTATGGCATCATTAGACGGCCTAGGGCAGCAGTAGCTGGGGAGGAGTAACGAGCGACTACAGCGTCATAGAGGGCATTGGCTGTTTTCTGCTGGCTAAAGTGCGCGCGCTCAGCTACGGGCAGATGGTTGCGAATAGTAAGGCGGGCAGTGGCGTCATGCATGATCCACTTTGAATGATCCTCTACCGCTGTAGCAGCTAGGGCTGGGAGGGTTCCTTCGGCATGCACGAACAGTGAAATTCCATCCCTAGCCTCACTCTGCAGGTACAGTTGGAGATCATCGAGCCATACATAAAAGCTAATCGTTAGCCATAGTTGCAGTAGCAGCAGCAATAGCAACAGCAGTAGGAGTAGGAGCAGTAGTGGCAGTAGAAGCAGCAGACTCAGCAGTAGGAGCAGTAGGGTAGTTCTGCTGAGGCAAGGCTGCGCGGTGCAGGCTGGGTGGGGCGCAGCGGCAATAGGAGCAAAAACAGCGGCAGCAAGGAGTAACAGCTGCAGCAAGTAAAAGCAGCTGCAGCAAGTAGCAGCAGCAGCAGCAGCAAGGAGCAGCAGCCGCAGCAAGTAGCAGCAGCAGCAGAACTTGGGAGAAGGCGCACAGCAGCAGCAGCAACAGCGCGCGGGCTGGGTGCGTGCCGGCAGCACGTAGCAGTTGCAGCAGCGCGTTTAGCACTAGCAGCAGCAATTCATGCAGCAGCAGCACTTAGCAGCAGCAGCAACAGCTCACTCGGTGCAGGGTGCAGGGCGAACGGCTAGGCAGCGCGGCAGCAGCAGCTTAGTAGCAACAGCAGCTGGAGGGTAGGGGCTTCTAAGGGCAGAGCGCAGCTGTAGCAGTGCGTGCAGCGCTTAGCAGTAGCGCGTCAAGGAGCAGCAGTATAGCAGAGCGTAGGAGAAGGCGCATAGCAGCAGGAGCAGCAGCAGCGCGCGGGCTGGGTGTGTGCAGGCAGCGCGGGTAGCGCTCGGGCTGGGCGCGGGCGGGTAGCGCGCAGGTGCACGCGGGGAGTGTGGGTAGGAGGAGGACCGGGCGCATATGCTAGCGGGCAGCGCGAGCGGCGCGTTGAGCAGCTGGGGCGCGGGCAGGGGGGTTTGCGACAGTGCTACAAAACGGGCAGTAGGGGGGGTCGCGACCGTGAAAAAACCACGCCAGCGCGCTGGCAGTAAGGCAGCGCTAGGCGCTTCGAGTAGGGAAGGTCAGGGAGGCATCGCTAAGGCACTTCGGTAGTGCGGAACGGTGGACCCTAATAGGATTGACTTCCTACTCTAAAACCATGTTAGAAACCTACTCGATGGAATAATGGACTAGTGTGAGAGATGTGTACAAGTGCTAGACCTAATTGGGGTTGTACCCCTTATGGTGTACCCCGGGACAGCCTATCAAGCACAAATGCAATTTGACAATGCTGTAAAAGGTACCATAAGGAATCACCTTCAGAGTCCGTACCGTACTCCTTGTAGTCAGGGAACTCACTATTCGGTTAGCATGTACTATGATTTTCTCAGTATTCAGAAAAACATAAGTCTAAAGCACTCATTATTGAAAAACAGCCAACTCTGAAAATCATGAATATACGAAAAAAAAAGGTATGAAATTTCAGACAATCAGACTAAAATAGTATGATAAAATCAGCCCTGCCATGGATGCAAGCTCTTTGCACCGCCAGATCCTTGCCTTCGACGACTAAGGTGGACCGTTCCCTCCCTTCCCGTGGGAAACGTACAGCTGTGGCTGTTGAGCATTAAATATGTGACTAACTGTACGGATTCCGGTGTACTTCGAAGCAGTTTGGGGAGGTTTGACGACGAGATCGACGGCATTGATGCGGGTAAGGTTTCGTAAAATGCGGTCCTATAATATCCTTGAAAGTCATCAACTCCATCCGATCGTGCCTCCTATTGGTCGGTATATGGTTTGGTTAATCGCAGAGAACAGCAGGATGACCGAGTGCGCACGCTAGACACGGTCAAAGAAATCGGAGGACAACCTACCTATTACCAAGACTTATGGGGGATTTTTGTCTCTGACATTCGCAGGTACATAAGGAGTACCGGGGGAGTTCGATGGCGAATGCCGACAGTTCCGTGCGTACATGGGGGTGCAAGGGCTCGCTTGGTTAAATGCGCCCAACTGTCGTGGGAAGATAATGGCAGTAAATGTGTAAGCTGTTCAGGGATACCAGCGACAACAACCAAGAACTCAGATGATATCATTTGCAACAGATGGGGGGAGGAGCGTCAGCTGTTTTTTGCCTCTGCCCAGCGAGTGACGACAAGGTCACCAAGAGAGGTGACGTTATCCGGTCAACAAGTTCGAGTTTGAAGACATATTTGCAGCGGCCAAGGGGAAGAGCGGTAACTGTTTTTCGCCTTTGCCCGGGAGTTCTCAGTGAGATAGGATAAAGACCTTGGCAAGTCGCCGGAGGTGCAGACGTCATACGATGCCAATAGAGCAGCAACTGTTTTTTGCCTTTGCCCGAGAGTTCTCAGCGAGATAGGATAAAGACCTTGGCAAGTCGCCGGAGGTGCAGACGTCATACGATGCCAATAGAGCAGCAACTGTTTTTCGCCTTTGCCCGAGAGTTCTCAGCGAGATAGGACAAAGACCTTGGCGAGTCGTCGGAGGTGCAGATGCTGATAAAGTTTTGGAGATTGACACCTGGTTGTGATACGGAAACTCGCTACTCTCGCCGATCGTCGCCCCATGCTACAACGACTTTGGGAATCTTCTACCACCCTCGACGACGAAAAAATCTGTCCTCGAGTGAAGAACGAAGAATTCAGGACAGCTTTTTTCACAACTCCACTGTTGACAAAGCGTTTCAACATGTTCCCGCCAACGTCAAATGGATGTTAATCCGGGTAGCAACTGTTGCCAGCTACGACAAATCGAGGGATTTGGTGCAGCTACGATAAAAAAGACAACAAGAAAGTAGCTTTTTCCCGGGACAACATTTCGAAAGGTCGCTATTGAGTTCCTAACACAAAACAATTCTCCATACAAGGAACTTCGAAGCGGTTTACCTTGGAGGTTTTCGGCGTCATAATAGTTGGATTCGCCATCGACAACATTTTTTACCGTGCTGCTGCGAAGCATTTTTTAAGGATTCATGACAATTGGTATTATAAAATACCCTTGGCGACAGGGTTATGTGGATTCGAACCATGGTGGTCAGCCCCATAGAGGTCGCACGTATAGAGGATACTCTGCCGGCGCGAAGGTTTCTGTGCGAGAACGCCACAAGAATGGCGAGTACGGCGGGGCGGACTTGGAGGAGTTGCTCCTAGGAACTTGTGCAAGCATCCGCCTCCCCGTACTGAAGCGGACGGTGCGTCCGCCTCTCCCCGACCTGTGGATGACAAAGTCGGCGGCAACCTCATCCGCGATGGAGGCACAAGGGTGACACATGGAGTGATTCGAGCCACCGACGATGGCGTCAGTGGAATGCAGGCGTAGTCACTACGGTCGGCAGGTGTGGGCAGCTCGCAATGTGACATCGACGGTCGATGTCGCCCCCCCCAGCGAAGTGGTGTCGGGCCGACATCGACACACATGTCGGCTGGTTATGATGGCGGCATCGCGCCAACGTATGGCTACTTCAAATTCTCACCATTAGAATCGCTGTCATCAAGCTACTTGAAGGCCGACATGACCTGAAAACGTTGACGGGGTCGATTGAGCCGATTGAAGTTCGTCAACGGTGACGAGGAGATGCCGGACGTGGACGACGTCGAGCTCCGGACGAAATTCCACGCCGCTCACTTGCTGGCATTCATGGTCATCTCTAGGTGCTACTTGTCGATGACGCAAGTGGTGTTGATGCCTTGTCGACTTCATGAAGACTGACAGGGTGGCCGACAATCATTACATTGGCCAAATTAAGCATCAGCTGATCGACTTCAGCTTGGGCAAGCAAGAGTCGGCGACAACACACTGCAACTGTACTAGGTGAATTCTAGCCGACCTTCGGATGGCTAGAGTTGACTAATCAGTGGCGCCACCGCTACGTTGATGGAGACCTTGACCATATCTCCTATGACTGCCCTGACCGCAAGGAGTCCGACGATGACCAGGAAGTTGGCAAGACCAATGGTGGCCATCATCGTCGTGACAACCAGCCGCGCAAGGAGAAAAGAACGTTGAAGATGACAAAATAGGTTTAGGCTAGGAGAAAGACTAGGTTTTGGAACCCAGGCATAGTGGCAACAGGAAAAAGAGATTGGCCAAAGAAAATAGGTTTGCACAATAGAGCAAGTAGTACAAATACTTATTGGTAAATCTATAGTAACTACTACTACTGACAGTTATTAGCAATATATATAAATATATTGTTCGACAGAAGACGTCGTCCTCCAAGCACGTCGACTCTCCACTCAGAGACGGAGCCAACCATTTCGCTATCACCGGAGGCCCGCGAGGACTTCCAAGCGGTCGTTACCGCCGTGTAGGCCAACCTGACCATGGTGATCCTCGACAACAGCTACTCCCATCACCGAATGGGAACTCGAGGGGCCTTCGGCAACATGGAGCTGGGAGGCGATGTCAGCCATGTGTACGCTTCAACAACGCGACTCAAGTCATTGAAGGCCGTGGCACGGTTGCACTGCAAGGGAGGTCGGAAAGCTGATTCTTATCCTCAACGTGTTGTACGTTTCTTGAGTGCAGGCGAACCTACTGTTGGCCAGCCATCTGAAGGACAGCAGTGTGAAGCTGCAGGACGACGGTGACAAGATGCTGCTTATATCGGCTGTGGAAGATGTGCTCGGTCGTATGTGCTCCACCAACCGGGTTTGCTGCACCGACCTCCACCCTTTGGTCGTTGAATTTGGCGTCTACTTGGATAGAGATGATTACCGTGCGGACCATTGACTCGCCGACGGAGTGGACAACGAACATCTGGCATGCTCGGATTGCGCACAGTGGTGCATGGAGGTCCCATCCGACGACCACCGCTGACCTACCTTGCGCCTCCTGCGTCGGCGGCAAACTGATACGGCACACTTTCCCCGACAAGGGATCGGGAGGAGAGAATGCAATTGACGTCGTGCACAAAGACCTGTGCAGCCTCTTGCGAGTGGGCGCCAAGGATGGAAGTCTCTACTTCCTACTCAGGGACCACACCACCCTCTTCACGTGGGTCTCCTTGATCCCAAAGTAGAGTGACGTGCTAGGGATGTTCAAGAAGTAGCTGAAGGTGGTGGAGCGACAGAACATGAATTCGGTAATACTGCTATAATTAGACTATAAGGGGAGTTCCTTGGTCACAAGTTCACCAGTTTTGTCAACTGCAAGGGCATCCTCCATGACCTGACCTGCCCTTACACCTCGCACCAGAACAAAATGGCATAGTGGGAGATACACACGGTCGTCGAAACCGTGCGAATGATGCTGCTTCACATGGACGTGAAGCTTCACTACCTTCGGAGACGACGCTGCATGAGTTGCTATATGCTAAGAATCCAAACCTAACGCTGGCACGCGTGTGGGGCACGTGTGGGGCTGCATAGTGCAGTTCTTGGTCCCAGCAGAAAGTTGGAGCCGAAAGCACGCTGGGGGCTTCACCTTGGTGTCTCGCCGGAGAGCAAGGGCTGGGAGATGCTCGACCTCACTGACAACAGGATTTTCACCACAGTGGAGGCCATCTTCTACGATACCTAATCGCTGGAGGTGTGGAAGGTGGAGCATGGGCCATCGTCGGCACATGATTGGGCTTCCCCGCTGACGGAATCCTCGCCAACGGCAACTCAGCTGCTCGCCACCGAGGACGACCACCAACCTAACGCCAAGGACGCACCTCCCCCTCCTCCACTTTATGTTCCCACTGCTGTCGACAGCCTTGTCGCCCTCCACGGCTGCTTCTCCTCCATCACTCGTCGCCAACCTGCCTAGGTCGGCATCTACGCCGGCCACCGGCGATGAGGGGAGCATTGGTGCCGCATCGCCTTCGACACCGAACAGTGGCATCTACGGTGGCCAACATGATGTGGTCTGCGTCAAGCAAGTTGACAACAAAGGGGAGCCGACTTCAGAGGAGCAGTCAGCAAGGGAGCCAAGTCCAGAGGAGCTGGCTTCAATGGAGCAGCTCGGTGATGGTTCATCGAGTGATGTTGTGGATGTTGTTGGCGGAGCCGGTGACGATGAAGGGGAGTTGTCAACAAGGGAGCATTCCAGCGACAGCATCGTGGTGGAAGTCCCGATTTCGGTCAACAAGCCGGCTGCAAGACACTCCACCGGCCCAAAATTTGGTGTGCCCCCCATCCGCTGGCCCAATGTCTGCCTCGTGTTTGCCTACAGTATGCTCCTCAACAATTGGCATGCCGATGTCGGCCTGCCCAAGCTGGATCCCGACATGCACGCAGACCCGGAACGACGTTGGGACATCTTGACGATGACCGCCAAGGAGGCGTTGGCGAGCTAGAAGGGCAGGGCGGTGAAAGCGGCAATGGATGAGGAGTCTCTTTGCCAACGGCAAGTGGGAGCTCGTGCCTCAACCGTGCGGCATCAATTTCATGAAGAATTGCTGGGTGTTCATGACAAAGTACCACGTTGACGACACAGTCACCCGCAAAAAGGTGCCCCTTGTGGTGAAGGGCTTTATGCAGGTCTACGACACCAACTACAACAAAACGTATGCGCCAAATGGCAACTACGTCATGCTGAGGATTTTCTTTAGCACATCATCGTCCTACACCCGATCCAGCTCGACATGAAGAACGCCTTCCTGCTAAGAAAGCTGGATCGCGTGCTCTACATGAACCAGTCGGCCTACTACAATGACGGAATCGACTGCATATGTGCGGAGAGGCACTCCATACTGGGAGCTGGAGTACAGGGAAAGGCACGAGTGGTACGAGTAATTGTAGCATTTGCTCATGTTCTCTCTACTTGCACATTCACGAGGCAAATTGGCAAGAGTTTCACTAGCAAAAGTTGAGGAAAAGGGTATACAATGCATTGACAAAGGTGACTTCATCTGGGGCCTAGCAACCTAGAAAGCGCAGCACGAGGGTGGCTTGCTAGCACGGCAAGTCAGTGGCTTGCCAGCGTAGCTCGAAGGCAACTTGCAAACGCTGCAAGTCGACGACCTACCAGCAGCGCATTAGTGCCGCTTGCCAACGTTGTAGCAAGGCGGCTTGCTAGGATTGCAACCGCAGGTGACAATATTGCACATGTGCGCACCCACTTCGCAAGTGCTAGCGAACAGTTTAGCGCATTGTGCAACGTCACGCGCATTGCGCAGGTGCGAAGTCAGCCACGTGCCGATGGTTGCGCAAGATGCACCACACCAACTTTGTGCTCACATGATGTTGCTACGTAAGTCACCCCCAAAGGACTTCGCCGACCAGGTTACCAGGTTGACCAGAAGAGGTCGTCGACGATCACAAACAGGTGCCCGCAAGTAGGCGTCATGTCGACCAACACCTACTTCGACCGCCGACTTCACTTTAACGGCCTACGCCATGGCCGGTTTCGCCAAAGTTGGCTTCGCGGTTCTTGGCTTCTCCGTAGTCAGCTTTACTAAGGTCGGCCAACCAAGCCGACTTCCTCGTCTGAGTCGGCACCGGTTGTACACCTTGCACGTAGGTCAGCAACGTCGACTCCGCCCAAGCAAGGGCGAGGCCAAGTTTCCGATCAACAGTATGCAAGTTGCTTATAAGCTTGTATGACCTTGAGAAGAGCCCGGTGCTGTGGTACTTGATGCTCGACGCCATCCTAACTGGCATCGGCACGAGAAAGAGCTAGGTCGACGAGCTAGGTCGGAAATGGAGTACCGGTAGAAGGTCAGCCCACTGCAGTTCGCCACCACCACAATTTGGCCCGACATCTCCTTCGCGTGCAGCAAGTTGGGCTCTGTCTTGACACTACAGAGTGACCAGCATTAGCTCGAGGTCGACTGATGGCCCTCCTAAACGGCTCACACACGCGCCGTCGCCTTAGATTCCAGCTGCGGGCGAAGACTCTGCATCTAGTCGGCTACGCAGATGCTAATGACGCTGGCGACAAGCAAATGCAGAGCAGTACGAACGGCTATGTTTTTGTCTTTGGCGGTGCATCTATCTCCTGGACGAGACAACACAACACGCTCATAACTGTGTCCTCGACGGAGTTGGAGTACATAGCTGCGAATGAAGTCAGCAAGGAGGCACGCCGACTTCGCTTCTTTTTCGCCGAGTTCCAGCTTCTTGACGCAGAGGCACTGGCCGTCCTCGATGTGGAAAACCAGTCGGCGATCACGGTCGCTGAAGATATGGGGCTAATGGGCAACCTCAAGCATATGGTGCGAGGCAACGTCTGGCTGAAAAAAATCGAGAAGCACAAGAAGGTTGCGCAGTAGTACATCCCGACCACTAAACAGCCGGAAGACATTCTTTCCAAGGCACTACACCTCTCGGCTTTCAGCCAGTGCACCGTTGCGGTCGGCCAAGTTCGATTGGTCGACATTGGTGACAACGATGTGCATAAGTAGGCGCCATGTCCTTCAACATGGTGCGTTGAACGGCATATGGGCGTGTGCACGTCGACAACGTATCCCTTGTATTATATTATGTATATCTTGGGTGGACCTTGCTTGTGTGTGTGGGTGCCAAGATTGAGCTGGGCATGGGATTGTTGACGAGAAAAAGGCCGCGCACTCGCTTGGGCGAAGCCAAATTTGATGTCCAGCGTGCAAGGTAGGCAGCTGGCTAGACTAAGGGGATGGTGTCGACTTGGAGGAGCAAGTCGGTGGGCTTACGTGGCTGATCACAGCGAAGCCGATCACAAGAAAGCCGATGATGACGAAGCCGACCATGGCGAAGCCTGCCTCGACGATGCCGGCCATGGTGATGCCGACAAAGTTAGTAATTGGCGTCGGGCTTTGAGGGTCGATGAAGGCGATCACCGAGATGACACCGATCTACGGGCATCAAAGTCCAAGCCGACTTTCCAGCCTCTTCTGGTCGACCTGGAAATCGGCCGGCGAAGTTCAACGGGGTTGTATGGACTTCGTCCCGTGTGGTTTCGACAAAGACAACCTGCGGGTCGCCCATCACGTGCTTGACGACCTCGCACCTGCGCAATGTGTATCACAGCGGCTGACATGCACGCAACCGTCTACCTGTACCTACAAGGAAGGTGCGCACATGTGCGCGCATGTCCGAATGCTAGGTAAAATATAGAACACGAAAAGGAGGGCTTTGGACTAGCAGCAGCAGGATACATATAGGAAACCCTAAATTGGGCTGTACTCGCTATAGAGCACCCCACTGCAGGCTAGACAAATACAACATTCTGACACACCCCCATAGCCAAAGTGGGGTGTAATCAGCACAACAAGCAGGCAGAGCAATAGTTCACAATGATAAGCAAAGTTAGAGGCTATCACAGAGGGCAAGTGAGGAGGAGGAGAGACTGTGGGGGCGAGAAGATGGGAGGCGATGGCTGAAGCTGCAGACACACGGGCAACAGGAGCGGCGCGCACAGTGGCTACCGGCGGCAGAGCCCCGGACTGCAGGAGTAACAGGCTCCGCGGCTAAGACGAGCGGCAGGAGCAACGGACTCACGGGCAACAGGCGCAACAGGCTCTCTAGGCTACCAGCGGTAGAGCCCCGGACTACAGGTGATGCGGATGACAAGACGGCTGCCTCCACTCAACCTCCCCCAGCTGTCCCACACCCCTTTCACACACCCCCTGCTGTTCCCCTAGCACTGCTCACACACCACCCCCCTAGTACCACTCCGACGGCTCCCACACATCCACCCCCCTCAGCGGCAGCTGCAGCAGGGGGAGACGGAGGAGGAGGAGGAGCAGGGGACGGCGCACACACCCACAGACTCGCCACCCCCAAACCCTAACACAGGCAGCACCGGGCAGGAGCACGGGTAGCGGGCGAGCGGAAGC
Source organism: Closterium sp. Naga37s-1 (assembly GCA_947471745.1). Taxonomy (NCBI): domain Eukaryota; kingdom Viridiplantae; phylum Streptophyta; class Zygnematophyceae; order Desmidiales; family Closteriaceae; genus Closterium; species Closterium sp. Naga37s-1. Next base: position 725,882 of record CANJKZ010001121.1, read on the forward strand.
GGGGCGGCGCGCTGGTCCCTGGGGCGCCTTGACGAGCGACGGGAGGGGGCGACTCGCGGGCCCCCGGGGCGCCACGACGGGCGACAGGAGGGGGCGACGCACGGGCCCCCGGGGCGCCACGATGGGCGACGGGAGGGGGGCGACGCGCGGGCCTCCAGGGCGCCGCGGCGGGCGATGGGAGGGGGGGCGACGCGCAGGCCCCCAGGGCGCCATGACGGGCGACGGGAGGGGACAGCGCGCGGGCCCCCGGGGCGCCACGACGGGCAACCAAACTGCCGCGCGCTCCCGGGGTGCGCGGCGGGCAGGAAACCGCCACGCGCCTCGAGCGCGTGGCGGGCATGTTGGAATCACTGAACAGGAATGAATGAACTAGCAATGAAAGGAGTACAAGTACCTAACCCTAGAATTGTGTACCCCCTATAGGCTAACCCACTGTAGCCTAAACTAACACAACATATATAATGTTTGACACACCCCCATAGGCAAAGTGGGGGAGAACTAGGGGTCACAAGACCAGTCAAGGCAAAGCAAGGCAAAACAAGCTCAGGGTGGATCTCAAGGATACCACACAAATTCCGAGCACAAGCAAGTGGTCACAAGACCAGTTCACATGCAGGTTTATATAGAGATCACAGTACAACAGACTCAAGAAGTAAGCAAGTGAGGTCCAGTAGGCACAAGGCCTAGAAGAGTGCAAAAGCGCTGATGGTCACAAGGCTGAAGCGCCTTGGTGAACACATCAGCAGTGTTGGCCTCAGAGGCCACGTAACGCAGGCGAAGCTGACCACGCTGCTGCAGCTCTCGAGCGAGGAAGTAACGCAGAGCAATGTGCTTCGTTCTGTGCTCCAGTCTGTGCTCCTCACACAAGGCAATGGCTGCCTTGTTGTCGACGTACAGCACTGGAGGAGAACGAGGCTGCTCTCCAAGGTCGGTCAGCAAGTAGGTGAGCCAGCGTAGCTCCTGGGCCGCCATGGCTGTGGCGTAGATCTCAGCCTCACAACTGGAGCTGAGAACAGAAGAAGAGCGAGTAGAACGCCAAGAAACAGAACCAGAGCCAAGACTGAAGGAGTAACCCTGAGACGACCGCTGAGTAGCCTGGTCGTCTGCCCAAGAAGCGTCTGAGTGCCCAGTGAGAACAACTGGGACTCGCCCTCCAAGCACTAGCCCCATGCCCGACGTACTGCACAAGTAGCGCAACACCCTCTTAGCTGCATCCATGTGCTCCTTCCGGTGACGGCCGGGAGCGACATAGCGTGCAAGAATGCTGAGAGGGTATGCAAGGTCTGGTCGAGTGCAGGTCATCAGGTACATGAGGCAACCCACAAGCTCTGGATACGGGCCACTCGGCTCTACGGACTCATCCGAAGGCAGAGCTGAGAGCGAGTGACCGGTAGGCAGAGGAGTGGGCTGAGGCGAGGAGTACGTGAAGCGGAAGCGCTGAAGGACCTGCTGCACCATGTGTGACTGAGTCAAGGTGATGGTGCGGCGTGCTCTGTCCCGGGTGATCCGCAAGCCAAGATAGCTTGTCAGTTCACCCAGGTCTGTGCACGTGTGTCTCTTCTGCAGCTCCGACTTCACGTGGGCGAGTGCCACAGTGTCAGCAGTAGCAAAGACCAAGTCGTCGACGTACACAAGGACGTAGAACGGCGGCAGTGAGGTGTCGGTGCGTAGAAACAGCGACGGGTCAGCAGTAGAAGGCGCGAACCCAAGAGCCGCAAGCGTAGTCCTCAGTGTGTCGTGCCACTCACGAGGCGCCTGGCGGAGACCGTAGACTGGCCGTCGGAGGCTCCACTGGGTACCAGGAGGGAACGACCCAGTGAAGCCAGGTGGACGGCGCAGCCAGATCTCCTCGTGCAGGCTGCCCTGCAGGAAAGCAGTGCTGAAGTCAAGCGAGTGGAGCTCGTAGTCACGCTGAGCGGCGACGTGCAGCAGAACCCGAAGAGTGGTCATCTTCGGGGTCGGGGAGAAGGTCTGGAAGAAGTCAACTCCCTCGCGCTGACTGAAGCCTCGTGCAACGTAACGCGCCTTGAAGACAGGCGGAGAACCCGGCGGCCGCTTCACCCTGAAAATCCACATGCCACTGACGATGTTCGCCCCAGGCGGGGGAACCTCGTCGACGTAGGTGCCTGTGGACTTCCAGGAAGCCATCTCTGTGTCCATGGCTGACTGCCACTGAGAGGAGTAGGGACCGGCCATCGCCTCTGCGTAAGAGCGTGGGGTCGGGATGTCTGGTGCATCCGGGTCTCCCTCAGGGGCAACGAGCATGGACACGAGATGGGGCAAAGCGGCAGCAAAGCACTGGAACTCCTCCTGCCTGTCCTCAAGGACGTCAATGCCAAGAGCACACTCACCCCCGACGGACGGAGGACAGACAGACTCAGACTCAGCAACTAGGCTAGCAGCGTAGTCTAGACGACAGCGAGCAGCAAAGTCGACAAGCTCAGCAACTAAGGCAGACGCAGCAGCAGACTCAAAGGAAGGGTCAGTGACAACAGTGGCCAGGAGACGCGTGACAGCAGGACTGGTAGCACGAAGAGAGTCTGACCCAGGGTCAGGAAGAGCAGGAAGAGAAGAAGCAGGAGGAGACGGCAGTGGGACACGCTGTGGAGCAGTGGACGGACGAAGCGCCATCCGGTGAGTGCCTGGGACAGCAGGAAGACGCTGACGCTGGACTCGACGACTAGAGAGAGCAGTGCGGACAGGCGACCCAGGACGTGACGCAGGCTCACGCCGCTCAGTAAGACCTCCAGTCGGACCAGTGTAAGGAGCAGGACCAAGGAGAGAGGAGGCAGACGGTAACGCCGACTGCAGCTGGACAGGCTGAGGACACTCTAAGGAGGGAGGAGGAAAAGGAGGAGGAAGCTGACCAAGAACCTGCTGAAGGAGCGGAACAAAGTACGGCTGAGACCGAGCAGCGACACCAGAGCCAGCAGGGACACCCGCACCAGGGTCCGCAGCACCAGCAGCAGCTCCAGCGCCCACGTCCTCAGCACCAGCGGTAGCTCCAACGCCCGGGTCCTCAGCACCAGCAGTAGCTCCAACGCCCGGGTCCTCAGCACCAGCAGCGGCTCCAACGCCCGGGTCCTCAGCACCAGCAGCAGCTCCAACGCCCGGGTCCTCAGCACCAGCAGTGGCTCCAACACCCGGGTCCTCAGCACCAGCAGCAGCTCCAACGCCCGGGTCCTCAGCACCAGCAGCAGCTCCAACGCCCGGGTCCTCAGCACCAGCAGCAGCTCCAACAGCAGCGGGGTTCGTAACACGAGGCACGCCACTCCGAAGAGTGCAGCGCCGCTCGTACCACTCACGGATCCGCTCGCGGGAGGGGAGCTCCCGAACGGGAGAAGAAGTACTAGCACCAGTCCCAGTAGTACGTCCGGCTCGAGCGGTACCTCTCCGGAGGCTGCAGTACTCTAAGTACCACGCACGTAGCTGCTCCGAGGAGAGGGCTCCTCCAGGTGCAGGACTCCCAGACCTCGTACCTCCAGACGCAGAACCCCCAGACTCCGGACTCCGCAGCTCAGTACCACGAGGCTCCACACCCCCAAGCTCAGCACCCTCAAGCTCCACACCCCCAGGCTCCACACCCCCAGGCTCCACACCCCCAGGCTCCACACCCCCAGGCTCCACACCCCCAGGCTCCACACCCCCAGGCTCAGCACCCCCAGCAGGACGAGAGTCGACAGCTACCTCAACAGGCTCAACCGGGTCTACCTGAGACACACCTGAGGGAGCGGCACCCTGAGGGGGGAGGGGGTCTGCAACAGCAGCACCTGGCGAGAGGAAGAGAGGCGGGGGGGGGAGCGGGGCAGTGCGGTAGGGGAAGAGGCGGTAGTAGGGGACGGACTCGTCAAAAGTGACGTCCTGGGAGGGCAAGACTCGGCGCGAGGTGGCGTGGTAAAACTGCCAACCAGACGCGTCCGGGACAAAGCCGAGGAAGACGCAGGGAACAGCACGGGAGGAGAGCTTGTCCGCAGACGAATCGCGGACAAAAGCTCGAGACCCCCAGACCCGGAAACGCGACGCATCGCCAACCTCCCCCGTCCACAGTAGCGTGGGCGAGGTCTCCGGCAAGGAGACACGGGGCCAGAGGTTGAGCTGATGCGCAGCGTACCGGACCGCAAACGGCCACAGAAAGTGGGGGGCAGCCGCATGGATCAAGGAGGTACGGGCGACCTCCATGACCAGGCCAATGCGGCGCTCCGCAACCCCATTCTGCTGTGGAGAAGCCGGAAGCGTGAACGACTGCTCAATGCCGTGCTCAGCACAGTAGGCTGCCAAGAGGTCGGAGGAGAACTCACCACCTCTGTCAGAGTGCAAGCGCAGGACAGGAAAGTCCGAGTGAAAACGCTCGCTGAGCTGGAGACGGGCTCTGCGGATCCAAGGGATCAAGACATCAGGGACCTCACCCTTAGTGCGCAAGGGGAAGACCGAGGTGTAGCGCGAGTAGTCGTCAACAACTATCAGGAAGTACCTCTCCTGACCCTGACCACGGACGCGGGCTGGGCCCCACACGTCCATGTGGAGTGTCTGCAAGGGAGCAGTCGTCGGGGGGAACGAGGAGGAGTGAGGAGCGGCGCGCTGCCGTCCCTCGACACAGGGGAGACAGGTAGGAGCAGGCGAGGGTGGGAGGGGAGGAAGGACCCTGGGCAGGCCAGAGACAAGGTACCTGGAGTGCATGGCACGAAGCCGCTGCACAGACGGGTGGCCAAGGCGGTGGTGCCAGAGGACAGTCTCGTGTGCCAAAGAGCGACACGAGCAGGGGGCGGACAGCTGACCTGACGCGGACGCGGACGCAGTCGCAGCAACCTGAGGGGACTCAGTAGTCAGTGTGTACAGGTCCGACCCCGGCTGCCGAGTGAAGGTAGCCAAGTGACGGCCCGTACGAGCACACGTGCAGTGTGTCACGCGCTCGTAGGCAGGGGTGAACTGGTGAACACCCCCGTCCTGGAGTGCACAGCCTGCCACCAAGTTCGTAGAGAACGAGGGGAGGTGGAGACCTGACAGTGTGCCCGACGGGACCGCAGGGCAGGGAAGGACAGTGGAAGAGGTCGCAATGACCGGACCCCCAGAGGGGTCAGCAAGGGAGACAGCAACTGGTCGAGCAAGCGGCTCAAGGGCAGTGCGGTCACGAAAGAAGCAGCGAGAAGCACCTGAGTCCAGGGTGAAGGTGTGCAGTGCAACAGTCGACGCAGTACCAAGGGGGGGAGACACACGAGCACCTAGAGCAGCAGCCTCACCAGCACCTGGGGTAGCCGACACGTGAGTACCTGGAGCGGCAGACGCACTGGCCCTAATGCCCGGGTCGGGCGGCACACACAAGTACTCAGCACCCTCTCCACTAGTAGACATCACATACATGGCAGATAGAATAGCATCAAAGTCTAGAGCATAGATATCAATCCCCTTCTTCAGGAGATCAAGCCAGCGGGGCAGCTCAGTGGCCTGAGGGAACTGAACACGCCAAGCGTCGTCGAGACGAGAGAAGCAGCGCTGTGTGGCGTGCGGTCGTCCACACTGCTGACCAGTGCGGTCACCAGTGCGAATGACGTACGTGCAGCTAAGACCACCCCCACCCCCGTGCTGAGAGTACCACTCACGGACCTCCTGGGGCGAGAGAGTGTGCTGCTGGCCCTGGCCACCGCCAGCGCCTCCACGGCCACCACCACCGCTGCCACCTCCTCGACCACCCCAACCCCTGCCGCCGCCTCGTCCACCGCCACCCCAACCGCCGCCTCCACTCCTGCCACCTCCCCCGCCGCTGCCGCCACCACCCCCACCGCTACCACTCGCCCCTCCAGCCGAGCCACCACCCCCACTGCCTCCACCGCCCCCACCGCCGCCTCCCCCGCCGTCACCGCCACTACCCTTGCCCCCTTTGCCCTTGCCGCTGCGGCGTCCGCTCGAGGCAGACGCAGCGCCGACCTTCTCAGTACCAAGAAGGTCGACAGCAGCAGCAGAGGCGACAGAGGGAAGAAGGGGGGAAGGAGAACACCCCTCAAAGAACGGGGTACGGGGGTCGCCACGAGAGGCACCTACAGCGACTATGCTAGCCTCAGCTGCAAGTAGCTCCTTCTCGAGGAGGGCAATGGTGAGCTCAGTGGGGCAACGAGCTAGGAAGTGGTCCCTGACAGCACGCAGTGTGTCAGGGAGGCGGGTGACTAGGTGATAGAGAGTGAGCCAGAGTGGAGGGGGGTGCGTGGCAAGGAACTCAGTAGGCATGGCGGCACGGAAGCGGGCCTCACTAGTACGGAGGTGCGTGATGAGGTCAGCGACTGTGTGAAAGGAGGCCAGGTCGGGAAACAGGTAGGGGAGGGAGAGACGGCCTAGTGCGGCAGAGGCAGGTGAGGAGTAGCGAGCAACTACAGCTGTGTACAGTGCCGGTGCAGTCTTGTGCTGACCAAAGTGCTCGCGTTCGTCTATCGGCAGGGAGTTGCGAATGGCGAAGCGAGCGTGGGCATCACGAGTCTGCCACTGTGAGCGAGCAGTGCTGTCAGCAGTAGCAGCAGGGGCAGTGACAAGGCCTAGGGCGTGATCGTACAGTGAGATGTCATCCTTGGCTGTGAGCTGTAGGTAGAGGTGCAGGTCATCGAGCCAGGTGTCAAACTTCACAGGGCGGCCCTCAGCATCGAACACGAGAACCTGTGGGCTAGCCATAGGAACAGTAGAAATAGCAGCAGTAGCGGTAGGAGAAGCAGGTAGGACGAACCAGGTAGGGCAGGGCGGCGCGGCTCGGTTCAGGTCGGGTCGCGGCTCGGCTGGGTGGCGCGGCTCGGCTCGGGGCGCGCGGCTCGGCTCAGGTCACGGCGGGGACGGGCCGCCCGCTCTCCCTCTTGTGCTGCGGCGGGAACGGGCCGCCCGGGGCCTCTGGGTGGTGGGCACGGGTCGGCGAGGTAGGCACGGGGCCGGTTGGGGCCCTAGAGGGGCGAGCGCGGGGCCGATCGGGGCCTGAGCGGGGCTAGTGCGGGGCCAAACGGGGCCTTGACGGGGCTAGCAAGGGGCCGACGGGGCCTGAACGGGGCTAGCGCGGGGCCGACGGGGCCTGAAACGGGGCCGAAGGGGCCTGAAACGGGGCTAGCGCGGGCCCGATCGGGGCCTGAATGGGGCTAGCGCGGGGCCGACGGGGCCTGAGAGGGGCTAGCGCGGGGCCTACGGGGCCTGAGACGGGGCTAGCGCGGGCCGACGGGGCCTGAAACGGGGCTAGCGCGGGCCGACGGGGCCTGAGAGGGGCTAGCGCGGGGCCGACGGGGCCTGAAACGGGGCCGACGGGGCCTGAAGCGGGGCTAGCGCGGGTCGACGGGGCCTGAGAGGGGCTAGCGCGGGGCCGACGGGGCCTGAAAAGGGGCTAGCGCGGGTCGACGGGGCCTGAGAGGGGCTAGCGTGGGGCCGACGGGGCCTGAAACGGGGCCGACGGGGCCTAAACGGGGCTAGCGCGGGGCCTGAACGGGGCCTTAAAGGGGCCGACGGGGCCTGAACGGGGCTAGCGCGGGGCCGTCAAGAGGGGCCTCTAGGGGCGTGACACGCCGAGGCGCCCTAGGGCACGGGTAGGTAGGTAGGTAGGTAGTTACGTAGTGGTGGGCCCTTAGAAAATTTCGGTCCTAGGAAGGACCTGCTCTATACCATGTTGGAATCACTGAACAGGAATGAATGAACTAGCAATGAAAGGAGTACAAGTACCTAACCCTAGAATTGTGTACCCCCTATAGGCTAACCCACTGTAGCCTAAACTAACACAACATATATAATGTTTGACAGGGCAGAAAACCGCCGCGCGCTCGGGGCGCGCGGCGGGAATAAAAAACGCCACGCGCGCAGGGTGCGCGGCAGGACGAAAACGTCGCGCGCCCGGGGCGCGTGATAGGCAGGACAGCAACGGAAGCATAGGGTGGGCCCACCCACAGGATCGACCAGGGAGGGTCGACCTGCTCTGATAGCATGTCAGAATACTAAGCAGATAGAAACGATAGAACAGAGAAGAGAGCTTTGGACTAGCAGCAGTATGATACATATAGGAAACCCTAAATTGGGCTGTACTCGCTATAGAGTACCCCACTGTAGGCTAGACAAATACAACATTCTGACAGCGCATTGAAACTCTGGCATGCCGCCTTGCTACAGCATTGGCAAGTTGCCCTGGTGCTATGCTGGCATGAAACCATCTCTCATTGTTGGCAAGCCGCCTTCCATCTGCGTTGGTGTGCTGCCGACCTGTGGCATTGGCAAGACGCCCCTGTGCTGTGCTAGAGGTTGACTTGCTTGGATTCTGGGTTGCATTGCATTCCTGCTATACCGAATTTGTCAGACCAATGTGTTCATTTATTGTTCCTTTTTTTTCTTAGTGAAACGCTTGCCAATGTTCCCCATGAACACTAGTAGTGAGAATGTATGCAACACTTCGATCACCCCGAACAGCCCATAGCCTCCCATGTAGTTCAGTCATCGCTGTGGATCGACTCTTCGCTTACTGAAACGAATTCTCCTGGGGAGTAGAATTTCCGAAATTACCTGATTGGTCGAAATTTGCTGTTCCGTGATTGGGTGAAATTCGCGCACATTGCGAATTTTGGAGCCAAGTAATTCTGGTCGATCAGAATCGCTCTGCTCAATGAAACAATCGTCAAACTAAATTCTGTCGACCAGCAATCCGTCGAAACACCAATTCTGCCAATTCCGTCTCTCAGAAAGGCTCGTCTTTGACGCCGTTTTACTCCCGTCGACGAGCTCCTTCTAGACGAGAACTTTGATTGAGCAGAAGAAACACTTCTACCTCGACCAATTAATCTCGTCGACAACGACTCGTCGCATACAGATAAAAGACCCCGAAGTCGCCGATGACCACGAAACGAACACCGTTTTGTTCCGAATGCCTGGTCGACTTCGCCCAAGTGAGGGCGGGGCCTTTTCTCTTCGACACCTAGGGCACGCGCGCCGCCCCTGCCCTGCCCGTCGCGTCACCCTAGGGCCACCGCGCCGCCTTACCCTGCCCGTCGCGTCGCCCTAGGGCACGCGCGCCGCCCCATGCAAGCCGCCCGCGCGCAGACCCTCGCAGCCCGCGCGCCGCCCGTCTGCAGCCCGCGAGCCTCCCCTGCAGCTCGCGAACCGCCCCTGCAGCCAGCGCGCCTGCCTCTTGCAGCCAGTGCACTGCCCCTGCAGCCCGCGAGCCACCCATGCAGCCCGCGAGCCGCCTCTGCAGCGCCCAGCGCGCCCTGCCAAACCCTAAAATAAATAAATAATTATTAAAAAAAAAAAGGAGCCCTAGGTGCTGCTGCCCTAGGAGCTACTACTGCTACTACTACTGCTACTACTACTGCTACTGCTGCTACTGCTGCTACTGGCGGTGGCCAGATGCAGCTCCAGCGACGTCCGCGTGAGTCCCTCACGCCCCAGCAGCTTCATGAGTGGTACGCTAGTTGGGGTTGTGGCGGCGGCCGTCGTGGCAGTCGCCCTGGAGCTGGCCAGTCAAGAGCTTCTGGCAGCGGCCAGATGCAGCTCCAGCGGCGTTCGCGTTTCATAGGGCACCCTCACCACATCTAATCCAGACCCCTCTATGAAATTCAACTCATTTTATCAAGGTTTTCTATGGTTTTCATGCTCTCTTCTGCAGCAGCCTGCAGAATTCTGTGCAGAATTGCCTGGAATCAGGTTGCAAGTAACATCACGAACCTCTACTTGAGAAAATGAGTTGATTTTCATAGGGCACCCTCACCACACCTAATCCAGACTCCCCTATGAAATTCAACTCATTTCATCAAGTTTTGCTATGGTTTGCATGCTCTCTTCTGCAGCAGCGTGCAGAATTCTGTGCAGAATTGCCTGGAATCAGGTTGCAAGTGAAATCACAAACCTCTACTTGGGCAAATGAGTTGATTTTCATAGGGCACCCTCACCACACCAAATCCAGACAACTCTATGAAATTCAACTCATTTCATCATGTTTTTCTATGGTTTTCATGCCCTCTTCTGCAGCAGCCTGCAGAATTCTGTGCAGAATTGCCTGGAATCAGGTTGCAAGTGAAATCACAAACCTCTACTTGGGCAAATCAGTCGCGCAAGCACTGCAGCACGTATGCAGCTGCACCCGCGCGGTCGCGCACACATACGCGCAGCCGCGCACGCGCAGCTGCACGCACACTAGCGGTCGCGCGCTCAGTAGCATTTGCATGCACAGCAGCAGCCCCACGTGCAGCACCTACTACGCCCACCTGCAGCTGCACAGACTGTCCCCATTCACGCACCTTCCGCGCACCTGCACCCGTGCACAATACACCACATACACCGCTGCCTTGAATGTCAACCTGAATTCTTGGTGACACCTTTCGCACCAGCTGGAGGCATCCTATCACGTTTAATGGCGTTTTGAGTTGTTTTAGGGTCTCCACGCCGCCCCTACGGATTCGTGCTCCCTCCAGAGTGTAGTTTTAGGGCATGCACGTTGTTCCTAGTCTAGCCTCATTGGCTTTGTTCGCTTCTAGCTCCGACCGTTCCTAGCCTTTAGCTCCTAGTCCAGTGGTGCACTCGCCATGGCGTCCGCTCGAGTCCTGCATTTTGATGCGGAGGGTAGAGCGCTGGATTTCCCCACCTGGCTCCTCCGCGTCGAGTTGTACCTCTAGAGTCAGCACTAGGATAGTGACATGCTCTGGGTACATGCCTCTGGCGACCTGCCTTCGACTCCGCGCCCCGCTGACCTGGCTCGTGAGTCCAATGACGCAATCCTGGAGTGATTTGCGGCTCATATTGTTTATGACAGCCTTTTTCCCAAGACCGAGGAGGCCCACTTCAGCTAGGTTTGATCTGCCAAATATTATTTTTCTGCAATTATGACCCATTACTCCACTCCCTCCTCTGCCTCTCTTGGTCACCTCTTCATGCGGTTTGTGTTTCCTGACCTAGGAGCATTTGACCGTACTCCTGAATTTATCACCCACTAGCGCTCACTCGACGCCAGCTACCGTGCTGCTTGTATCGAGGCTGAACTTGCAGTTGCACCCCCACCCATGCACGCCACTATTCACTTCATAGTCACTAGCCTTCGTGACTGACTTGCACCTGTACGTGACACTCTTCTTGGGAAGCACCCTAATGAGCAACCTTTCCTCCGTTGCCTCCGCTTCTACCACCGTAGTTTCTCCGCTCTTTCAGGGGTTTACTATCCCACAACTCCCCACCTTCACTTCTTCTCTTGCCTCTACTGCGTCTCCTGCATTTGACAAAACTGCAGCCGGTTCCACCACGAGTGGGCGGACCAGATGCAAGGAAGGTAAGAATGGAAGGGAAGGGTGGTGGCAACGGTGGTGGTGGTGGAGGGGGTGGCAAGGGTAGTGGCGATACTAGTGCGTCTAATGGAGGCGTCATTGGAGATGGTACTGGGCCTGAGGGCTCGACGGGAGGGGGTGCTGGACCAGTTAGTTGGCACACAGCACTGCAGCGACAGCAGTCTCAGCAGTAGTAGCCGCAGCAGGGACAGCCTTAGTAGCAGGTTCAGCGGCAGGGGCAACATCAGTTTCAACAGTGGGGACCTGGTAGACCAGAGAGTGCTGGGCGTGGCGGTGGCCCGCCCAGCTGGACGTCGCGTGGTGTTGCCCCTAGTCCCCGGCCGTACCTTGTTCAGACCGGGATACGTCACGTTGCCCCATGTGGCCGGGTTCACCCTCTGGGCCAGTGCTTTGCGCAGCTCACTGTGGCCCCTGTGGCCGTCTTCACCCTCCGGGTCAATGCTTTGCATGCAATATGGGCTTTGGCCCCGCTCCGAACTGGGCCCTGGTGGCTCGCTCTCATGGTCTTGCGTTGTTTGATTTGTCTTCGGTAGAGTTACTTAATGCTTGCAATCTGCTTATGTGATGCATGCCAATGTTGACTATAATGCTGCTGGATCCGTTTGCTCGTGTGTTCGTAGCCTAGGATCCTTGCCTGTTGCTAGTATAGGTGCTGGTGTTTCCAGTCTAGGTGCTTGTGTAGTTACTAGCCCAGGTGTACCTACAACTAATGCTTCGCTCTCCTTCACGCTGGACTCTGGCGCGTCTCAGTGCTTCCTCTGCAACCACATGTCTGTCAAACCGCTTCCTGCTCCGGTTCCAATTGCAGTGGCTAATCCAAATTCAGGACCAGCAGTTGCCCACATCTCTACCACCCCACACCGCTTCCTGCTCCGGTTCCGATCGCAGTGGCTAATCCTACTTCAGCACCAGCAGTTGCCCATAGCTCTACCACCCCCCGTGCCCATCTGACCTCTCTGGTGTCCTCACTGGTCTCCACATCCCTTCGTTCTCCAGGAACTTGGAGGGTGTTGGACCTCTTCAAGACCTCGGTGTTGGCACCTGGTTTCCTCCGCACGAGCACATTGCGACTTGCACGGATGGTGCCAGTGGAGCTACTCTGGCCATGTTTCATCATGATTCCTGCTCAGGTCTCTTCACAATGCACACTGCGTCTCCCTAGGAAGCTGTATCTTGTCAAGTTGCTGCGTCGCGCTCCTGTCGCGCGCTCACTCATCCGATGGTCCTGTGGAACCACCGTCTTGGACACCCTTCCCTCTCATGCCTCCGTCACATATCTAGACAGCATCTTGTCTAGGGTCTCCCGCTCGCGTTTGCATCACTCCCTCCTTCGCCAACGCCGCCGTACAATCCTTGTGTTGAGGGTAGGTTGCACGCCACTCCTCACTCCTCCCCCCTTCGCCCGACCATTGCACCCTTCTAGACTCCTCACTTGCATGTTAGGAACCCCACCCCTCGCCCTAGACCTGAGAGGAAGAGCTTTTCCTGGTGGTCGTTGATGACTTTTCTTGCTACTTCACAATGTTCCCCCTGCCGGAGTTTTACCCTGGTTCCGTGGTTGCTATCCAGTAGTGTCGTGCGTGGCAGTTGTATCCTTTGTATCCACTCTGACCGCGGGGGGGGGGGAGTTTTGCTCCAGCATGCGTGTCGGGTTCTGACACAAGCAGGGCAGCATGCACCCCATTTCCTGTGGTCCTATGTGGTTCGCTACGCCGCCCACTAGCTGAACCTCTCACCTCGTGTCTCACAACTAAAGGCTTCACCGACCCGTCTTTGGACTGGGTCCCCTGATGTTGTGTTGGAGTTTCATGTCTGGGGCTGCTTTGCACATGTTCGCGATACATCTGCGGACAAGCTTTCGCCCCCCCTGTGTCTTCCTTGGTTTCCCGGTGGACACCCCTGAATTCACGTTTTACCACCCGCCCATCCAGCGATTCCTCAAATCCCATGACGCCTGCTTTGACAAGTCAGTGTCCTATTATGCCTGCTACCCCCACCGAGGGTTCTTGGTTTCCCCCCCCTCCCCTCTTTCTAGCTCCCACTCTGACTCCTGGTCCTGCTATTCTGGTACACCCTCCCCACCCATGTCATGCCCCGTCAGGTGTGTCTCATGCTACCCATCTCCCCTTGGTAGCACGTAAGGTGCCGTCTAATCCCCACAGTCGCCTCATAGCCACCGCAGCAGCCTTCGGCACTACCACAATAGGTTGAAGTGGACTTTGGGGGTGTTGGAAACACGGGTGCTGGAGGTGCTAATTCTGAGGGTGCCGGAGCCAAGGGTACAGGCACTGGTCCACTACAAAAAACCTTGGTTTTTGAAGGGGGTTTGAAGGGGTGCACAGTTCAGGTGTTTTGGTTGGGGAAGCTCTGAAACCAAATTGCGACCAATCAAGGAACGAAATCGGACCGCGTTTGTTTCTTGGAAATTGGAATCGCAACGCTAGTACATTGTCGTTTATTCGGAGCTTGCCAAATTTATTGCTGATTCTGAATAAATTATTGTAGTTTTGGCTTCAGTAACCCATGACTGTATATCTAGAAGCTGGCCATTTTATTACAAGATAAATGCATCATATTTGATACTTATTAAGGAGATAGGTATTGTCTAGATGGAATGCCTTCACCACATGGACGTGGCGGAGCAGCGCTTCGATCGGAATCACGGCGCACCCATGCACCCATATCGTCCACTTAAGGCGAAGGCATTCTGATGCAGCATCCTCTTCGCTTGCATTCTAATATCTAATGTAAGCCAGCTCTTCTCGTTCTCCACGTATTTTTGTATGGATCAACAGAAGCAGCCTTGCATACCACTCATCTCTCCGAGAATACCTTACATCCTCTACTGCAACATCCGAGTACTACGGGCGCCCAAAATAATCAGGCGCCGCGCGAACGCAATAAGAAACCCTTGAGAAGCTGGCATCGTCTGATAGCCAGCGATGCATGGGCCTGCATAATAATGGCAGTTGATAACTATTTAGTTCTTGGGAAAATGATGATTGATTGCAGAATCAGTCAAGTACTTACTCTGATCTTGGCGACACATCCAGCATAACATGCTAGCGCATCCTCGAGGGCAGCGTAGGTGTGAGGATCTAGGATCGAGCTCAGAAAAGTGGGCTTGAATTGAATGATCCACCTGGGTACAACACGAGGCTATATATAGGCTCGACACAAGGTAGGTAACCCAGGTGTTACGCGAATGTTCTGAGGGTCGCGAAGCGTCCCGAACAGAACCTTCCCGAACTCAGTAGAAAGCAATTCGGTGGAAACCGAATAGGCTTGAGTTCGGTACACGTAACCTGGTTCGGTGCTATAACTATAATAAAATATAGGAATGCACCTAACCTAGGAAATCAAGCATATCTATGTATCATAAATAAAACCCAAGCTAGATATAGCATAATAAAGTCTACGCAAGCTAGCAAAGCCAGCATAAGCCGTCGTACTCTCACAGTAGGCAACGGGGTGTTGCTTGGCCCAATTCTTTGCAAACCAGTTGGTGGAGTTGGGTTCTTCTTGTAGCTCCACAGGGAGGAAGTATGACAATGATAAGAGTCCGAGTGCTAGTCTCAATGGCCTGCCAACAAATGATAGTGAGTTTATTATATTATGCATGCATATCCTTGCAATTCAAACACTTAACACATTTACCTGCCACATGGCAGTGTCCCGGCCAGCAGGATTGTCCACTGGCACAACATCCGGAATTCGCCTAGCATGGAGCTTCATGATAATCCAAAAACAAGTATGTAAGAGCATAGTAGCGATGCTTGGAGTTTAGGTGAATGGCAGCAACGAGTCCAAGGCACCAAAACACTGACCTGTTCATTTGTTTCACGCACCGCTTCTTCATCTTGCGCACGACAGCCACAATGTGGCTCATGATGCCTAGGTCCGCCTGATGCATGATGTCTGGCATGACAACGAGTTAGGGATTGGCCCACGCGGTCCCTGAGGTATCCCACTTCCAGACTACATACTGGAAATGGGGATGTGGAGTGAGTTCAATGGTGAAAAGGAAATCTAACAAATACTGAGAAACGCTGAGTGCATAGACTGTACAGTAGCCCGAGAAACAGGTTCCTCGCCTCAACCGGGTAGGTCAAGTAGGTCTTGCACATGTTGTCCTGGCTAGATGTCAATCCAGCCGCCTCATTCACGATCCATTGCTGCTGTTCAAGCGTGCATGGCGTGTTCCGTGCCTTGACAATAACTAGATGATCCTGGTGTAGCATGGGGGTGTGGGATAGAATACAAAGGTATGGATCGTGAGCTTAGGGGTTTAATCAGGCGACATTCAAACGATAATGGATTTGAAGCCGTGCACAGGGCATGCTTGCTCACCTTTGCAGCATAGCAGATGCTGCACAACATCCGCAATCCATGCGAGAATGTGCAAGTTATCTTGCCACTCTCAGGGTAGTCGCGCACCCAAGCGTACAGCAGGGGCCGCACGGTTGGCCATTCATTGAAAGGGTCCCTGAGATGGAACCCACTGCAATAGACAGGGAGAGGGGCTACAGGATTGCGGATTGGGGAACTTGGGGCATGACTGAAATGTAAACAACAGGAATGGCACATTCAGACACACTATGCATACGCAGCAAGCGAATGTATGATGTCATTGGAATATGCAAACTGAGAGTACCCACCTTTCCATGTCGTCGAGAAGCAGCTGCAGCACGACGATGACGCATCGCTGCAAGAGCATCACCTTCTCCACTACAGGCATTGAAGCAGGCGGACTAGGAAGGAGGGCAAGTAGCGCGTGCCCGGCTTTCCCCCATCGCTTGGCCTAGGTGATATTGCCAAGCGTCATCCTGGGCGGCTACGCCTTCTTCCGGCCGTTGTTGCTCATATGCGACACATCCAAATAGTGGATGATTCCCCCCTACGACTTTGGACCATCCAAAGTGTTCCTCCAATGCACGACAAAAAGGCAACGCAAAAATATTGACCGATCATGTAGAAGCATCATAAACAACCAAGTGTAGCACAAGCACAAGGGCCGCAGCAGGAGCTCAAACACCAGCAAGGTAACTAGTACCGCCAGCATTGGACTGGCTTCATATTAGGAGCAACGAACATGACACCCTCGAGGGGCTCCATACAGTTAAGCGCAGCTTAAGAGGCTCAATCATGGATCAAGTTAAGAGTCACAAAACGGTTTTTACTTACCTGAGCCTCATTCCACCACGTTCCTGATTCTGGTGTAGTATAGCGATGGTCGCCTGTCTCAGGGTCCTCATCGACACGTGCCTTGAGCTTGAAGCCGGGCGCATTGTTGGGATGCCCAAACAGTTTAGCGAGTGCCTATTGTAGGGTGAGAATAACATGCAAGAACAAGGGCATGGTTAGTGGCATGGAAGGTGTGGCCGATCCTATACAAACATGGAGGAAAGGACATAAAAAAATTCAAAACTAAAGCATTTAATGGTCTGGTATAAACAACGCCAGAGGCATGGCTTACCTGAGCCGAGATCTGGAAAAGCAGGCGCTGTGGCGGATGACCCTCGTCTTCGAAAGTCGCCACCGACCTGTTAACGGGAGTGGAGTGTTGGCCCCGCCCTCGCTTGGGCAACGACGACGACTTGGTCGGGTGTACGGGAGAAGCAGCCGACCGTTCACAGTGGGAGAGTTGCTCGACGGGCTTCGTCGAGCTGCAGGGGATCGCTGCTGTGTTGCCATAGACCAGCAGTGCTCGACGGCCTTCTTCTGTGGGGCAGGTCAACGAGGTGGCTATCGAGTTGCACAGGTCTGTCATGGGGTTGGAGCCGTTGACCAGGGAGCTCGACAGCTGGAGCTGACTGGGCTGGGCGACGGGTGGGCCGTCGTCCAGGAGGAGCAGTTCGACCGGGAGGTTGACAGAGCAGTTTGTCGACCTGACAAGTGAGCAGCGGTCGACGAGGGGAGCTCGGCGACAACAGCTAACAGTTCTGGTCGACAGAAGGGGTCCGTCGACCAAGGGGTAGCTCGACGGGAGCTGTGGTCGACCAGGGGCACCTGGTGGTCGACCAGAGGGACCTGATGGTCGACCAGAGGGACCCGGTGGTCGACAAAAGGCACTTGGTGGTCGACCAGAGCACCTGGTGGTGTCCAGGTCGACCCGGTAACTTGCTCGACAAGTTCTGCAGAGGCACGCGAACGTTTTCGAGGTCGCGATGGCGAAGGCGGCTACGGGCTGGTATCCCGAAGTCGATGTGGCTCGTCAGGTGCATAGAACCGCTGACAAATGCACAACGATGCAAGTCGGGCCAATCGTCTGCGCGCACCTGCGAGTGTGTGCACTGCTGCCATCTACGGGTGCAACGCTGGACAGCCGCACTGCTGCAACGTTGGCACGCTGTCGACCTGCAGTGTTGGTAGGTTGCCTTTCTGCAGTGCTGGCGCGGCTCCTCTATGCAACGCTAGCAGGCGGTCGACCAAGCTGTGCTGGCGGTCGACCATGCTAGCTGCAGAGTTGCTAGGTGCCTGATGTAGTCATTTTTGTTAATCCTTGTTCAATCATTCTGTAATTTCGACTTTGCTAGTGAAACTCTTGCCAACTCGTGAATGTGCAAGTGCTGAGGGATGCAAGCAAAGCTACGATCACTCTTAGTAGTTCGTGCCTACCCCCAACCCCCCCCTCGTAGTCCAGCTCACTACTTTTGTCGAGTGACTCTCCGCACGACCATCCGCGATTGAGGCCTGCCAACCTCTCCAGGTCCTTGAGGTTCCTTAGCTTAGAGATCACGAGAGGCGCGAGGCCGGGCTCTACCACGAGCTGTAGAAGGTGATTAATGTCAACGTCCGCCATTCCCATTTTGCCATTCACGTGCCAAATGAAATGCAACAGCTTCAATGCGAGCGGGTTGAGGGTGTTGTAATTTCATATTTCATACAACATACATAGGCTAGAATCAGTTCTGTAGCACATTTATAAATTGGGGGGTTGTTTAGTGTACCCTCCAACCACATTTTGTGGTTGGTTGGGATTGGTCCTTAGCTCAACCAATCCCAACCAACACACATTTGTGGTTGCTTGGGCCACAAGCAAGCTCACCCATTGGCCAACTTATTGGCCAATAGGGTAAGCTTCCCTTTCATCTCTCTCTTGCTCGTTGTTTGTACTAAAGGGCCTCTTGGCTCATTATTCAATGCATCAATTATGGCTTTTCAACATGGTATCATGAGCTATTGGCTCACGCCTTAGTCCCTCGGTCCTTAGGCCACCCTCTCCTCCCCGTCCCTCAGACCTAGTCCTACTACGGTGCTCCCAAGTTCAGATCTACCCCTCCCGAGCTCAGATCTACTCCTCCCAAGCTCAGATCTACTCCTCCCAAGCTCAGATCTTCTCCTCCCGAGCTCAGATCTACTCCTCCCGAGCTCAGATCTACTCCTCCCGAGCTCAGATCTACTCCTTCCCAGCTCAGATCTACTCCTCCCCAGCTCAGATCTACTCCTCCCCAGCTCAGATCTACTCCTCCCGTGCTCAGATCTACTCCTCCCGAGCTCAGATCTACTCCTCCCGAGCTCAGATCTACTCCTCCCCAGCCCAGATCTACTCCTCCCACGCTCAGATCTACTCCTCCCCAGCTCAGATCTACTCCCCAGCTCAGATCTACTCCTCCCGAGCTCAGATCTACTCCTCCCGAGCTCAGACCTACTCCTCCCCAGCTCAGATCTACTCCTCCCGAGCTCAGATCTACTCCTCCCGAGCTCAGATCTACTCCT
Source organism: Closterium sp. Naga37s-1 (assembly GCA_947471745.1). Taxonomy (NCBI): domain Eukaryota; kingdom Viridiplantae; phylum Streptophyta; class Zygnematophyceae; order Desmidiales; family Closteriaceae; genus Closterium; species Closterium sp. Naga37s-1. The sequence continues at coordinate 744,871 of CANJKZ010001121.1, forward strand.
CCCGAGCTCAGATCTACTCCTCCCGAGCTCAGATCTACTCCTCCCGAGCTCAGATCTACTCCTCCCGAGCTCAGATCTACTCCTCCCCAGCTCAGATCTACTCCTCCCGAGCTCAGATCTACTCCTCCCCAGCTCAGATCTACTCCTCCCGAGCTCAGATCTACTCCTCCCGAGCTCAGATCTACTCCTCCCCAGCCCAGATCTACTCCTCCCACGCTCAGATCTACTCCTCCCCAGCTCAGATCTACTCCTCCCGCGCTCAGATCTACTCCTCCCCAGCTCAGATCTACTCCTCCCGAGCTCAGATCTACTCCTCCCGAGCTCATATCTACTCCTCCAGATCTCAGATCTACTCCTCCCGAGCTCAGATCTACTCCTCCCGAGCTCAGATCTACTCCTCCCGAGCTCAGATCTGCACATTCCGCGCTCAAATCTACTCTTCTGCGCCCAAATCTGCATTCCGTGTGCTCATATTTGCAACTCGCACGCTCTTGCTAGTTCGACCGCGCGCTCTGCTCGTCTGCCCTTCGCATCCCCGCCCTGCCCGTCCGCGCGCCCTGGTCGTCCGCGCCCTGCCCATCTACGCGCCCTGCTCGTCCGCTCTTCGCGTCCGCGCCCTGCCCGTCCCCGCGCCCTGGTCTTCCACGTCCTGCCCGTCCGTGCGCCCTGCTCGTCCGCCCTTCGCGTCCACGCCCTGCCCGCCCGCGCGCCCTGTTGTCCACGCTCTCCCCGTCCGCGCACTTTGTCTCGACGTCAAAAATCTTCCATGCGTTGTAATGCTTTTCGATGCCCAGATGTAGTCCCCACTGTGCGCGTTGGGAGAATCGGCCGGCTCGTGCAGATGGGGTCGGTACTGTACCATGCAGCCGAAAACTCTCAACATTTTTGTGCTGCCCAGTTTCCCTGTCCACAGCAGATGCGGTGATGCGTTGTTCGGGAGTGAAGACGACGAGAGCAAGTTGTGCAGCATGACGGCGTGGTCCATTGCTTCGGGCCACTGGTGGTTGAGCAGATGCATGCCACGTAGCAGCTTGCGCATGGTGTTCTGGAGGGTCCTGTTCATCCTTTCTGCTACACCCTGCTGTTGATGGGCGTAGGGAAGGGAAATAAGCCGCTTGATTCCTCTCTCTGCCAAGTACTGCTTGAACCTCTGTGAGGTGTATTCTCCTCCTCCGTCGGACTGGAAGCTTTTGAGTTTCACGCCTGATTCTCGTTCTGCCACTGGAAGCCAGGCCACGAAGGCTTCGAAGGCCATGTCCTTGCTTGGGAGGTTGAGGTGCCAAACGTAGCGTGTGGCTGCGTCGATGAACGTGATAGTGTAGTTGTATGCGTTCTGCCCAGGTTCGCGATTGTACAGTATGTCGCTGTACACCTTTTCCAGAGGTGCGTATGCAGGTGCGCTTGGATTGTGATGCGAGACGAACGGCTGGTGCGGTAAGTCAGCTTCTGGGCAGGTGAAACACGTTCCGCGGACTCGCTGGAGTTCTCTGCCGTCAGTTAGAAGTAATGAATCTTTGTTGAGCACGCCTGCTCTTATCGTGTTGTTTAACACCGTGTTGCTTGGGTGTCCCATTCTTGCATGCCAGGTTCCTTCGGGGGCGCGATGTCCGGGTGAGCGCCGATACATGTGGGAGTTGGAGTAGAAGTTGGCGGTGAAGTTGGCACTTCGGTGAACTTCTCGTGGTGTCGGTTTTAGCTGTTGTGCGGGTGTCGGTGGTGTGTCGTCGACGAAGATTGGAGCCGTTGAAGGACCAGCGATTGGTGTCGATGTTGCCTCTGCTGCTGCCGATGATGTTTCTGCTGCTGCCGATGTTGTTTCTGCTGCTGATGATGATGTTTTTGCTGCTGCCGATGTTGTCTCTGCTGCTGCCGATTGAATTGTTGCTAATGCTCTTGTTCGTTCTGCCTCAGGAATAGTGTGCGAATACCAGAAGCCGCTCGGACTGAAGTCGGGATCAAGATCCGGCGGATGTGTCCAAGAAGTGAAGTTGACGATGGCGTCGCTGTCTGCGGTGCCTAAATCTGGAACGAAGTCGAGGACGAAGACGTTGTTCTTCAACACCGCTTTCCCGATGTAAAGTCCGCCTCTCCCGTGGTACAGCTTGAATTCTTGAGTGGTGATGTCTGCTTCGAGGTGAATGCCTTTTGCCATCAACTGACTGACACTTAGTAAGTTGTAGCCGAGTCCCTCCGCAATTAAAACCTTCGACATTTGCAGTATGACGTTTGTCTCTCGTGACTGAAGTTGCACTACGCCTTGTCGTCGTGTGCGCAGGTTCTGATTGTTGGCGACGGTGATGATGACTTCGCGCTGAAGTTGGTGTTCGCTTTGAACGAAACGGCCCGAGGAGCACATGTGTTGTCCGCAGCAACTGTCCAAGAACCAAGTGTCTTTCCCGGACGGCTCGCTCTGAGCGATGGCTGCGTATGTCGGATTCGGTTCCAGTGTTTCACGGTGAGGAGTACTCTCATCGAGCAATTCTTCTGGTGAATAGTGTGGTGGTGACTCGGTGATGCAGGAGTCTGACAGCCTCGCCATGCAGCTCACAATATTTCTTGCTCCTTGTGTAGGTTTTGCAGTTTGCGTCTGATTCGTGGGATGCGCCTGTGTGGATGCCACTTGGCTGCTTGAAGGTCGAAGTTGTCGTTGTGGTGTCGTTGACTGTCGCAGGCTTGGACAGTGTGTACGGGGATGCCCAGATGTCTTGCAGAGGTGACAAAATGGTGGTACGTGCTGCTGTTGTTGTTGCTTGTTCTGTCGGTTGGAGTTGTTGAAGCGCCATTGAGTGTAGAATACGAACTCAGGTACTGATGTCTTCCTCTTGTGTCGTTCCTCGTGCAGGTCCATGTCTTGCTGTTCAGCGTGAATTTTGGCGCAGAGTGCCGCTTCGGAGATCTTCCCATGGGCTCGAAGAATGGCTCGAGTGGAGCGCCAATGAGGGCCAAGTCCAGTGATGACGACTGTGACGAAGGCTTCTTCGGAGATTGATCCTCCGCATCGAAGGAGTTTGTCGCGTAGTTCGCGGCAGCGGCTGATATACGCCATCCCCTTTTCCCCTGGTTTCATTTCGACTGTTGTTAGCTGTGCCATTAGTCGACTCTGGTTGACGCTGTCTGTTGCTTGATACAGGTTCTTCAGGTGGTTATATGCGAGCTCTGCGGAGTTGCCGTATCCCCGATAAGAGCGGATGTTCTGCTGCTGGTTTGTTGTCAGATTTCTCAGCAGGATTGTATATGCCATCATCGACTGATTGGTGTACTGCTGCTTGTCGTATTGCGTTCCGTGTGTTGGATATGGCAGGGACCCATCGAAGAATCCGAGAATTTGAGCGCCTTCCATCATCAGCTCGAATTCGAATGACCAGGTGAAGAAGTCATTTCCGTCGAATGGACTTGACGTCTGCAGTTTCAAGACGTGTGCGAACTATGACTGAACTTGAAGCGCATCCAGAGTTTTCTCTTGTCCCGGTGGAGGCTGCGGCATGAAGCTGATGGAACCGCGCTGGGGCTCGTACGGAGCAAAGGTAGGCTGCTGCTGTTGATTTCCTCGCGCGTAGGATGACCCGTCGAGGCTCATGGGCGTTACGTCGTTGTTGTTGTTGCTATTGTTTGACTGCGCAGGTGCTCTTTGCTGGTGTTGTTCGTAGAAGGACATGAAGGAGAAGAATTTCTCCATCATGCTTGGGTCGAAGCCCGCGGCCTGATTCGCGGGAGTTTCGGTAGACCCAGCTGCCGGCCTTGTTGCTGTGCCCTCCTCTGTTTGTAGGCCAGAGGCAGGAGGTGGAGTAGGAGTAGTGCCGGGAGAGCCGTTAGAGGAGCTTCTCTCCTTTTGCGTTGCCATGCCTTCTTATGTTGTGGTTGTCTTGATAGCAGTTGAGTTTGCCCTGATAGCTCTCATACCATGTTGGGCTGAGAAAAGCCCTTAGGATCTTTGCAGGACAGAACTCAGAGTAGGAACAGTGTAATAGCGGAAGCGTATAGTGAAGTCCTTGAACCACCTTGCGCTAGTATGTGAGGGCAAAGTAGATTGATTAAAACAAGAGATACAAGCCTTTTATAAGAGTACAATGGAATATGAAGGGTTATAACTAATAACTGTTTTGCTGTTGCTGTTGCGGTTCGATACAGTGACGACTCGGGCAACTGCTCAATAGCGAGTTAGTTGTTTGTCCTTGCTGTCGCGCTGTACTTGTCAGGTCAAAGGTCGCTGACCTTTGACTTTCGCGTAACCTCCAGCAGTTGTTCAACCTCCGAGGGTTGACTCGCCGATGCTTCGATATGTTTGGCTTCGCTTCTGACTTGGTGTTTCGACACGACAGGGGCGCTTAAAGCCAGTGTCTCATGTAAGCTAAGGAGCCATCGACTGCAAAGCACTTGAAGCTAGGTAACCAAGTTAGTGCTGGCGAAGTTGTCTCTGGTTGGGTTGGAAACTCAGCTTGCGTCACTGCCCCAAAAGCAATTGCACAACACTTTTGGGTACTCGAGACTTTCGATGAGTTGGGGGCATTTTAGGTTTGGCTCCGAACCAAGTTTCCAAGCCTAGATGGTTCGGTTGCCCCCAGCGATTTACTTTCGTTTCGCACCCCTCGCTTCACCCCACTTAGAACCTTACACCTCGCCAACCAATCAAAGCCACACTTTCACCAACAATTGCAAAGCACTTGTAGTACGTGAGACCCTGGTTTTAAGTTACTTGTTTCCAACATGGGGTGGGGTGGAGAGGGAAACGCTGGACAGGTGACATCAGCCCGCCGCAAGACGTCGATGGGATTTCGAATGGCCAACTTTCTTCCGACACGTGCTGGCGTCTGGGTGGTACGGGGTCTAGATGGGCAGCTTAGCCAACCAATGGAGTGACACATCCGAATGTGTGACGCAACTTGAAGAAAAACCTCCCCCCGCTTTGCAAGTCGCAGGTTTTGACGAAGCGTGCAGCACGCTCCGAATATCACGGCTGACCTGAATTTGCTGATTACAAAACCCGGTAAAATGACAAACAATGTTGTTGTTTCATGATGTCTGTTATAACAATTGTAAACCTCTACAGAATATCCATATAAAAATGTAGTATTCAATTCAACAAACAGCTGCAACTTATGCCAATGCTCCCATATATTTTAGTAAAAAACGTAAGACAAGCACTTATGTTTTTATGTATATTCTTAGATGGGCATAAATCCAAGCAAGGTAGTGCAAACTTGCCATCTCCTACCGATAAGACTTATGATGCATTACCACGCCATGGGAAGCAGGGAAGCTGTCATCATGACATGGGTTGATGTACGCTATTTTACACGTCGCAACCAAATTACACAAAAAAGGGGGAAAGAAAACAAAAACAACAACGTAAACCGGTCTATGCACACCCATAACGTGTTGGTGCTGGTTGCACACCCGTAATCGTGTGACAGACGTTTGTCTGGAGACCCCTTGACATGACGGGCACATCTTCACTGCTGTCAAGAAGAGTGGTAATCGCACATCTTCATCCATATCTCACTCTTGTTCTTGTACCCGGATGCAAGATGCCTCACTTGTGTGTGTGAGGTGAGGAGCCAGAGGAAACTCCAGGAGTTGGATGCGGTGAAGAGTGAAAGGCAGGGCTCAAGCATTACAGGTGCTGCTTGGGGGGGGGGAGGAGAAACGCGAAAGGGGAGGGGCATGGGGAGAAAGCAGACGGGGTGGGGAGGGAGGACGTGAAGAGAACCGAGAAGGACCAGAGTTAATGCGGGGGGAATGTGGGTGGGGGCATGGGGGAAGGCGAGTGTGCGGGCAGCAAGAAGAGTGCCACATGAGGGTACACTTGCACGAAACAAGTATTTCAGATACACCTGTGCCTCACAGCACCACCACTCTTCCTCATCTCACGCAGCCTGCTCCTCGTGTGTATTGCGACGACTCAAAACCCACTCGGCTTGCTCCCATTGCAGCACCACCACTCGTCCGCACCCTCACACACCCCTCTCCCTCACCTGGCGGGGCAGCCGGTCACGAGCTTCCATCCACTCGTGGGCACCACCGTGCCAGTCGGCTTGCTCCCGTCGCAAATCGACAGCACCGCCGCCCACGACGACCCCCAGCCCGTCTCCATGTACAGCGTGCTGCCGTCCGTGAACTTGGCGGTGTTCCCCTGGAAGGTCGACGAGCAGAAGCGCATCGCAGCCTCGCTGTTTCGCCCCGACGCCGCGGCGTAGGCTGCTCCGCCTTCGCCGGTGGTAACCGTGTTGACAGTGGAGGTGCCGAGAGCCTTGTTGTAGTTCAGGGTGGCTTTGACGAGTGTGAGGAAGGCGTCTTTAGCGTAGATGGCTCCCCCAGAAACACCTGGATGGAGGGAGGGTAGGGGACGCCAGAGAGAGGGGGTGCTGTTCGAGAAGTGGCCTTCCCCAGAAACGGCCTCCTTCCGATGCGTCTGGATGGACCTCAGAAGGTCATCACAGCACAGAAACATGCACACGTACACACTTCAAACACTCACACACACACACACACACACACACACACACACACACGCACGCACACACACATACACTTACACACACACACGCACACACACACTCTCTCTCTCTCTCTCTCTCTCTCTCTCTCTCACACACACACACACACAGACACAAACACGCTCACGCGCACCCACCAGCACTGTTCCCATCAAAGAGACAACTCTCAAAGCGCAGCCTGGCCGTCCCTGCCACCCTAACCGCCCCCCCCACATGCGTGGGTGCGCTGTTGTCCTTGAATCGGCAGCGCAGGAAGGTGAGAGCCGGCACGCGGTCAGTGAGGCCCGTGGCGTTGAAGGTGTGAGCGTCTATGTTGACGGCGCCACCCCCCAGAGCGGGAGAGGAGTTGTTGTAAAAGATGCAGTTCATGAAGAGACGCTTGGGAGGCACGGGCATTATCGTGATGTTGTCTCTGGTGGGTTGGGTTGGGGAGACAGTAAAAGGGGAGGGAGAGAGTGAGGGAGGGAGGAAGGAAGCGAGGGAGGGAGGGAGGGCTGGGTGGCTGTCGCAGGGAGGAGCCTGCACCAAACACACTCACTTGCATTACACACTCTCGCTTGCATTACGCACTCTCGCTTGCATTACGCACTCTCGCTTGCATTACGCACTCTCGCTTGCATTACGCACTCTCACGCATTACATACACACAATTGCATTACACACTCTCACTTGTACCACACACACTTTCGCTTGCACCACACACACACACTCTCACTTGCACCAGACACACACTCTCAACTGCACCTTGCACAAACACTCGCTCGAGCACCCCTCTCACTCTCTCATCTCCCCCCCAGCTCTCCACTCCCCTACCTGAGCACCCCTCCGCCAGCGTCAGCAGCAGCCACGTTGTGGGCGAAATTGCATTGACTCGCGTTGACTGGCGTCAGCACCTTGGAAAAGACGCCTCCCAGCGCGTACTGGAAGCTGAGGTTGACCAGAGTCAACTGCCCCGCCGTGTTGATCGTCGAGGGGGAGGTGAATATGGGGAAGGCGCCACGCCCGCTGATGATGCACTTGTCGATTCTGGGGAACGGGGAGGGAAGAGATGCGCGAAGAACAGAACGAAGCGGGTTGGAGGGATGGACGAGACGATGACGAGGACGATGCCATGGTGGGTGCAACGATGGTCCCATCCAGTATCGTCCCGATCCCGTACCTACCATTCCCATGTGACCCTACTTTGAACCGGTAACCCTACCACCCACGTGGTAACCATGTTACCTACCCGGTAGATCCGCACGCGCCCTTGATGGTCAGCTTGGCCGCGCCTGAGAGTGCGGGGAGGCGGCTGTTGGGGGGAGAAGGGGAGGAAGGGGGAAGGGGGAAGAGCGAGTGGGAAGGGGAGTAGGAAAAAAAAATATTCTGTTCAGTTGACTCAAGCAAGAAGTGAGAGAGATATTTCTTGAATTTACCATCATGTGATCATGCACATGGTGGCATAGGGCCTGCTTGATGGGACGGGTAGCATATTAAATTGGTGATGGAGGCGTGGTAGCATACACATGTATGCGGAACCAGCTAACTGTTCCTGGCATGAAGCGACAAGCATATAAGTGGCGACATGTGGAGACGTGGATTGACGAGGAACTCACGCCGTGAGCTCTACGTTGGATTTGAGAACGAGCTCTGTGGTAGTCGCGTCTGCTCCCATCTGAGTCGCCATCTGGACACGCACAAACACGCACAATCACGAACAACGCACACACACGACGGAAACGTTTCGAATGAGTCGTTCGGCCGCCCACGTCTCAATCCTTCCTCTAAGTAGATGAAAATTCCAGCTGTCACAATCCGTCGAATATTTGACAAAATGCATATGTAATTGCTACTGTTATACGTTTTTTTTTTTTCGTCGCCTTTCCACGAACGACGAACATCACGCGTAGAAAAGGTATAGATTGGGAACAAAGACGTCCGCAGAAGCACATGAAAACGCGCTGACGAGATCGAAAGCCTAGCGAGCTCGCCTTGCTAATGCCGTTTTCTACTTCGGAATGGCATTTCCCACGCCGCGCCACGACATCGCAGAACGCATACGTGATGGATACACATGCGAAATACTCAGTAATTGCGATACGCGTGATACTAGTAACGGTGTGATACCCAGTGTATGTCGGGTTACTATCGCATCATCCCTACCGAGTTCGCCTTGTTGATTGCATCGTCCAGTACCGACGCCGCGATAGGCGCGGGACCGCAGATGATCCCGATGACCAGCGATGCGACGAGGAGAGAAGCGATGTGCAGGCGCTCTGTGCCACGAGCCATTTTGAGACAGACGACGGTGGTAGCCGAACAGCGTGGAGTGAAAATCAGACAAGCAGCTCTAGTGAGCGGTAATGCGTCGCACTTCGATAGTTTGCACTAGGAGGAACTGTCCTTGGTTTGTACGTGAGACTATTACTAAGTCTGGGAGTAGTAGTAGTGCTCGGTGTGAAAACCAAGTCACGAGGTGAGGATGTGGGAGATCTTGTTCGCTGAGGGCCCAGGGTGTAACACTCGCCTGCGGCAGCTGCGATGTCACCTTTCATCTTCTTTTTTTTCAGCGGCACTTGCGCCTATGGGATCACTTCACCGCATCGCAGGACGCTATCGGAAATGGTGCGAATGGTGCCGGCCGGGCGCTACGGCGCGAATGGTGCCCGTGAGGTGCCGAGAAGCGCGTGGGGAGCAGGGCTCAGTCTGAGCGCTGAGAGCTTGCCAGCCACCCTGTGGGCTGGTCCTAGTGCGATGTGTCCCTGAAATGTGTAAACGTCTCAGGGTTTATCGGCTATCGGGGTCGGACTACATGCATCGGGTTCCCTGTTTCCATGTTACATTCTCCCCCCAAATCTCTACATGCATCCAGTTTGCTCTCCCCACCCATGACGGATCGGGCTCAGGGTTGCCCTGACTGACACCTCTCGTCGTGACTCGTGAATCTCGTCAGGCAAGCCACTTCCAGGTCCCACCTGAGCACATCCTGCTCCCGAATGAACAAGATTGTATCCGTGTATCCTTCAGGTTCCGCTTCGTCACTTGTCGCGAAAGTATCGGCGCCTCATAATGTAGATGTGTTAGGAAATACCTGAGGGGAAGTGTTACCATCTGAGACACTTGAAATTGTTCGCTGGCTACCTGAACGCAATAGAGGGACTGACGAAAGAAGTTCCATAGGTTCGCACATCGTGGTTCGCGAATTCCTGCGCGTCAAATATACACACCACCGTGGATCGCCCGATTTCGCAGCCCGACAAGCCCTTGTCCCCCAGAAGCATATCCGTTGCTATTTTGTTCAGACGTGTTTCAGACATTACATCATTTTCAAACAAAACTAGACAGGCGGTGTAATGAATGTACAATTCATTACTCTATGATTCTCCTTAGCAGGGATGTACTGAGCACTTCGCTTCAGTGTGGCTCGGCCTACACTTTCGCCCCAAACCACTTTCGCGACACTTCCAACCCACGCACGTCTCGAGATCCTCGCCTAGCACGACCTCGCCCTATATATGCTCGTTTCTTTCATTGTATTCCTCATTCTGTAATCACATTCTCTTTATCGAGTCTTCCTCGCACTCTGTTTGGAACAAATAGGTATCAGAGATACTTTCCTAGCTCACCCCGAATTTTAGAGTGAACTCCCTCGAGGGGGGGGGGGGGGGGGGGGGGGGGGGGAGGATGCCGTGGCGTCTAGGAGCCGCGCGCTAGCCGGCCAGGAGAACGGGTAGTTGCTGTTTGTTACAATACCATGAGGGACTTAGCAAAGGATCGTTCATGATTGATCGCATGGTAGTGTTGCAGCGGAAGTGTTGACACCAGATGAGAGTGAATGTAAGTGACTGAGATAATAATAGCATGCATACATCAGGTTTATATAAGAATACAAGGGAATACGAAACGACATAGACTAGCCATGTACTCTAAGGGGTACATTTCCTTATTACAGCGAATTCAAACCGTGCGGCGCGGGAACCTGTTTCGAACATGTTCCCACTCTTTTTATTTCAAATGTTTCTGCCTGCATCGGTCTTGATCAGACGGTTACTGTGCCGCTTCGACTCTTCTGACTCCTCGACTTCATACTCGGTAGAGTCGGCTCCTGCATCATATCATACAGGAATGCTTTCTCATTCAATTTTATATCGTAACACTCCACTTCATTTCTGGTCGCGTAGAGGGCTAAATCTCTTGACTACTCCCGTGAGGTCGGAGCAGTGCTCGTACTGCTGACGTGGGAGTTGCTTCGTAAGGAAATCAGCTGCCATCTCGGTAGTGGGGCAGTATACGAGGTCAACCTTGCCCTGGTCAATTTCGTCCTTGACGAAAAAGTATCGAAGCGCGATGTGCTTCGTACGGTTCACGAACCCTGGCTTGTTCGCAATCTTAATGACGCTCTGGTTATCGCAGTGAAGGCGAAAGGTGGGCGAAGTTGGAATTTTCGCTTCCTGCAACAGTAACTGCAGGTACAAGCCTTCGCGAACTACTGCTGTCGCGGCGATCCATTCTTCTTCGGCCGACGACAGGGCAACCAGCTCCTGCTTCCGTGAGTTCCAGGAGATTGGTCCTGTTGGCTCTAGGCGGAAGACGAAGCCGGTCCATAACCGTCGATTCACAGGATCAGCGGCATGATCTGCGTCCACGTAGCCGTTGCGGAGATAACTAGTACAACGGGAGCTAGGCTACGGGCTAGGCATGGGGCAAGAGTGATCTCTACGTTCGTTCACATAGTCGTTTACGCGTGCTTGCACTATTTGCTGGTTCATGGGGGAATTCGGCAAGAGTTCCACTAGCAAAAGTTCACTACAATGATAGGAACAACATTGGCATCACAGACTACATCAGAGCTAGCTAGGCTGCTGGTCGACCTCCAGCGCAGCATGGTCGACCGCGCTCCAGCGCAGTAGCGCTCGCACCGCTCCAGCGTTGCAGAGTAGCGGTTCGCCAACGTTGCAAGTCCTGTTGGTGCAACCCTACGGTTTGCACTCGGCTTGTTGTCCGTGTGCGTGAATGTGTGTGTGTATGGAATGGTATGAGGGCATGGGATAATATATATTTCATGCTTATAATTGTGTGTGAATGTTGAGTCATGATGTCGAGTGTGTGTGTCGAGTCAATAGCGAGTTATCGCTAGACGCGTGTTACGCGGTCGTTTGTGTCTCGCGCGCGGTTTCTATTTTGTCGTGTGTCTCGTGCGCGGTTTCTATTTTGTCCTGTGTCGAACGTTCGGCGTGTCGCAGGTGTGTGCAGCAGACCCATCAAGAACTCAAGGATGAGTTTGTGATGAAGAGCCCGAGCCTTGGTGTCAAGCCTCAAGTGATTTCGAAGCTCGCCAAAAGGGTACACCTCAAGATATTGAAGATAGTTACATTACTTTGTGTAGTGTAACATTTCACTTGGTGTAGGCCCTAGTGAAGGGTAGTTTCGAGACCCTTCGTGGTTGGGGACAGTGTGGCACTGTTCCACATCACTGTACCTCGGCTCTTGGGGTTTGTAGGAGCTGGGAGTCATTCCCAACTCGTAACTCTTCCTATCTTGTGTTCTAAGACTATAGTGGCTGCCATAGTACCGTTCGTTCAAACCGACGCTGTGTCGTCAATTCTTTATCAAATCGTGCAATCTAAATTGCTAATTGTAGACGACGTAAAAACGCTCCAGATCCAATTTGAATCAAGTGATTTGCAGCTGTGAGCAGAACGCTATCAACGTTTGAAGCCGCTGTGCAGAAATCCGTCTGTGCTCTCTATCTTTCGTTTTGGGCACATTCAAGCCTATTGTGACTATAACAAGTGGTATCAGAGCCCCTTGGAGCAGTTTCGACAATGTCTGGACCTGAGAAAAGGGGTGGCAGAGGTGCTGGTGGCAGTGGAGAAGCTCAAGCTCAAGGCCAACCCCGTGATTCAGCCATGGCGCCCATGCAACCAAGTCTTGGCCCACCTAGGGATGAGCCTAGGGTGTTTGGGCTTGACAAGTTCAACGGTGACAACTTTGCTGAATGGTCCTTCAAGATGGAGAACATCTTTGACCACTATGACCTGCTGGAGGTGATGGAAGGAACGGAGAAGCGCCCCGAGAACGACCCGGAGAAGAGCCCGTGGGTGCGGAAGAGCGCACAAGGCTATCTCTTACTTGGGCAAGCGTTGGGGAGCAGTCAGATCCGTCACATCAAGCCATTCCAGCGTGAACCAGAGAAAGGACCAAAGGCATGGGCTGCTCTCAAGGGTGTACATGCTCCTGCAACAGCGGCGGTAGCGGTGGTGTTGGAACGGCAAATGGCGGCACTACGAATTGAAGAAAACGAAGCGGTTGAAGAAGGGGTGCAGAAATTCTTCGACTTGTTGACGCGGCTTGAGGGAGCTGATTTGAACTACAGTGAGCTCCAAAAGAAGACCAAGTTGCTGGCCTTACTCCCAGAGTCATGGTCCTCGCTCATCATCAACCTTAATCGCGACTTGCCCCGCCTCTCGCTTGAAGACGTGAAGCGAGCTATCCTTCAAGAGGATTTCCGCCGCCGTGAGTTGGCGAGTGCGGATGGCGCTGGGGCAACGAGCATCGGCCGTGGATATGGTCGAGGAAGAGGCAGAGGACGAGGGGGAGGAAGGTTTGGTGGCAGCAACTTTGGCGGAGGCCGCAGGAGTGGAGGTAACGGCAGCGACGACAAGAGCTACGGACGCGGTCGCGGCCGATTCGACGGCGAGTGTCACTATTGCCACAAGAGCGGACACATGTGGCGCGACTGCTACAAACTCCCTGATGGTTGGACCCCTGCTCAAGGCCAAGAGGGTAGAGGAGCAGGAGGAGGGAGAGGACGAGGCCGTGGAGGCCGTGGCGGTCGCGGTGGCGGAGCTGCAAACATGAAGAGCGGAGACAACGACAAGGACCCGAGCGACGATCGATACCCGGGTCTATTCTACTTCGTGTCGACGCAAGTACCGGCTGGTCCAGAGAAGGATGAAGGCTTTGAAGAGCCAGCAGCTGTGGGGAAGGTGACCCTACACCCCCTGGACTATTGGGTGATTGATAGTGGCGCTACCTATAGCATGACACCTCGCCCGGACTTGCTCACCGAACTCGAGCCGTCACCGGTGAAGCATGTCACATCGGCTTTGGGGCAGCGAGCAGAGGTGAAAGGCATGGGCAAGGCCATGTTCAAGGGTGCTGATGGGAAGATGGTGGGCCTCAAGAACGTGCTTTGGGTGCCCAGCCTTGCTGCAAACCTGATTTCCGTGCGGCGGTTGGCAAAGGCCGGCATGGACACGAACTCGAAGGGAGCCAAGACCTACACCGCAAGGCTTGGCGATCGAATTCTTTGGGACCTTCATGAGGACAGGGATGTCTACAACGAGATGTGGCAGATCCCAGTGGTCCCTATGCCTAAGGAGAGGCAAGTGGCAGCAAGCATCAGCACCAAGGATGGAGCGGTCGGTAGCGACGATGGCGCGAACGGTCGCGCTAAGGAGAATGAGCTCAAGAAGAGCAAACCTGGAGGGACCAACAAGTTCAGTGAACCTAAGGAGAGTGGTGCAGCAACCAAGGAGCAGCAAAAGGGTGAGGAGAACCCAGAGGCAGCAGCGGAGGAGGACTACGGAGAGAGTATGTGGGGCGCTATTGCGAGCGCGGCATTCTCCAATCCAACTTCGGCTACGGGGGAGTGTGATTGGCTCACCTTGCATCGGCGCATGGGGCATGTGGCCCTGCCCATCTTGCAGCAGCTAGTGAAGAATGAGATGGTTGCTGGCATACGTGTGAAGGGGGAGCCCGATGAGGTGCTTGGCTGCCCGACGTGCATTCAAGCCAAGTTCACCCGGTTTCCGTTCCCTAGTTCGGAGGCAACGGCAAAGGCACCGCTTGATGAGGTGGTGATGGACGTGGTGGGCCCCCTGAAGCTTGGAGCTGCTGGAGCTGAGTATTTTCTCACCATTGTCGACGTCTACACCCGCATGACTTGGGTGTACGTGCTGGCCAAGAAGAGCGACGTGGCTGAAACGTTGAAGACGGATTGGTTCCCGATGGTGGAGCGGCAACAAGACCGTCTAGTCAAGTCAATCCGCACCGATCGAGGGGGAGAGTTCCTGAGCAAGGAGTTTGGGTTGTGGCTGAAGAAGAATGGTATTCGGCACTCCCTCACCATGCCATACTCCCCTGCAATGAACGGCATCGCCGAGCGAGCGAACCGCACAATCACGGAGGCGGCACGCGGGTTGCTCATTGAAGCCGGGCTACCCGACTATTTCTGGCCTGATGCGGTGCGGAGCGCGTGTGTGGCCAAGAACAGAGCCTTGACTCATGTGGGAGCAGACAAATGGGTGCCCTATGTGGAGTGGCTAGGAAGGAAGCCAAAGGTGGATATGCTTCGGGTGTTCGGGTGCATGTGCATGGCGCTCGTGCCTAAGCATCTTCGGCACAACAAGCTTGGTGCCAAGGCGGTGTGGGCCGTGCACTTGGGCATGGCTCAAAACAGCAAGGGATGGCTTCTTTGGGACCCATTCACCAAGAAGTTCTTGGTGAGCAGGGACTGCAAGTTCATGGAGAACTTCATGTACAAGGATTGGAAGGCGGAGAATGAGGCGAAGATAGGCGTGCGGTTTGGGGAGGTGAAGAGTTCCGGTTTGGAGCATGTGGAGCAGCGTTTGGAGCTGAGCAGCGGCAGCACAACCACAAGGCAATCCTCCCTTGTGAATGGGGGAGAGGAGGCCAATGATGCAGAGGAAGAAGAGGAGGAGGTGCAGCAAGTGAGCGAGCGTGCACCGTCACTCCCTTCCCGTACTACGAGTGCTCCACGGATTCGAGCCACACCGCAGCAACGCCAAGGCCTTCAAGTCCCTGCAGCTGAGGAGGAAGGAAGGGGGAAGAGGAGAGTTCAACCCCCTAATAGGCTGACCTATGATGCGCCGGGAAAGCAGGGCAAGACAGCCCTGGCCGGAGCGGCAATGATGGTCGGAGACGACGAGGAGAGTGACTACGAGGAGTGTGCCTTCGCGTTCTTCTCTCCGGTGGAGATGCCGGGAGAACCAGCAACTCTCAAGGAGGCTTTGGAGAGTAGTGATGCTGAGGAGTGGAAGAAGGCCATGGAGAGTGAGCTGAAGAGCATCGAGGAGAATGACACGTTTGAATTGGTGGAGCTACCGGAGGGGCGTACGGCGATAACGTCCAAGTGGCTCTTCAAAATCAAGTCGGATGCCGACGGCAAGATCGAGCGCTACAAGTCTAGGCTTGTAGCCAAGGGGTACCAGCAGAAGGAGAAGGTGGACTTCAAGGAGCTGTTTGCCCCTGTGGTGAAGCCGACGACGCTGCGAACCCTATTCGCGGGAGCCGCCATCAAAGGATGGGTAGTAAAGCAAATGGACATCGTAACGGCATTCCTTAACGGCATCCTTGAGGAGGAGATTTTTATGGCGCAGCCAGAGGGGTTTGATGATGGTAGTGGCAGAGTGTGGAAGCTGAAGAAGGCCCTCTATGGGCTGAAGCAGGCCCCTAGGCAATGGTACATGAAGCTGCGCGAAGTGTTGGAGGGGATCGGCTTCACTCCCTCAACGGCCGATCACTCCTTGTTCATGCTTGGCGAGGGGGAGCAGAGGAGTTTCATGGTGGTTTATGTGGATGACATCCTCATTTTCTCACCCTCTTCTGACCTTGTGAAGGAGGTGATGCTGAAGCTTCAAGACAAGTTCAAGTGCAAGGCCCTTGGTGACGTGAGCTTCTACCTTGGACTCCACATCGAACGAGATGTGGAGAAGCGGTGCATGCGGGTGCATCAACGAAAGTACCTGGAGGCATTGGCTGCCAACTTTGGGCAGAGTGAAGGCCATGTGGCTACACCCTTTCCGTCTGGGTTCAAGTGTGTGAAGGGACCAGAGGAGGAGAGCGTTGGTGAAGAGGAGAGGCGCCGATTTCACTCGTTGGTGGGCAGCCTCATGTATGCGGCGGTAAACACCCGACCGGACGTCGCGTTTGCTACCGGGCAGCTGGCTAGGGTTGTGCAATGCCCTAATGAGGAGCAGGTAGCAGCTGGAATAAGGGTGGCCAAGTATCTTGGCCAAACACCGACCGTTGGGCTGCAATACTCGGTGGCGGCACAAAGGCGCCAAAAGGGCGCGGATGGTGTTGAACCCGGGCGTTTGTTCCTCACCGCCTACTCGGATGCTTCATATGCATCAGAACCAGAGGACATGACAAGTGTGGGAGGCTTCATATGCTGTGTTGGTGGAGGCCCAACTGCTTGGGAGAGCAAGAAGCAGGTTGACCAAGCTTTGAGCTCGGTGGAGTCCGAGTACATGGCACTCTTCCGTGCCGTACGGGAGATTGTGTGGCAGCGGCGTTTGTTGGCTGAATTGGGGGAGGAGCAGCAAGGACCTACCCCACTGTACTGTGACAGCCAGGGTGCCATTGCTCTTGCTAAGAACCCTGTGTTGCATGGACTCACGAAGCACATGAGGGTGAAGTGGCATTGGACGAGGAGCATGGTAACCGCGGGTGAAGTTGAGTTGCGCTACGTGAAGACCACGGGGCAGCCGGCTGACATGATGACCAAGAGGCTGGTGGAGCAGCAGCATTGGAAGTGTTGCAAGCTGGCTGGGATGGCTCTGAACTGAGAGAGCAACATATCCTAAGGCCAACAATCCGAGGGGGAGTTTGTTGGTGCAACCCTACGGTTTGCACTCGGCTTGTTGTCCGTGTGCGTGAATGTGTGTGTGTATGGAATGGTATGAGGGCATGGGATAATATATATTTCATGCTTATAATTGTGTGTGAATGTTGAGTCATGATGTCGAGTGTGTGTGTCGAGTCAATAGCGAGTTATCGCTAGACGCGTGTTACGCGGTCGTTTGTGTCTCGCGCGCGGTTTCTATTTTGTCGTGTGTCTCGTGCGCGGTTTCTATTTTGTCCTGTGTCGAACGTTCGGCGTGTCGCAGGTGTGTGCAGCAGACCCATCAAGAACTCAAGGATGAGTTTGTGATGAAGAGCCCGAGCCTTGGTGTCAAGCCTCAAGTGATTTCGAAGCTCGCCAAAAGGGTACACCTCAAGATATTGAAGATAGTTACATTACTTTGTGTAGTGTAACATTTCACTTGGTGTAGGCCCTAGTGAAGGGTAGTTTCGAGACCCTTCGTGGTTGGGGACAGTGTGGCACTGTTCCACATCACTGTACCTCGGCTCTTGGGGTTTGTAGGAGCTGGGAGTCATTCCCAACTCGTAACTCTTCCTATCTTGTGTTCTAAGACTATAGTGGCTGCCATAGTACCGTTCGTTCAAACCGACGCTGTGTCGTCAATTCTTTATCAAATCGTGCAATATAAATTGCTAATTGTAGACGACGTAAAAACGCTCCAGATCCAATTTGAATCAAGTCATTTGCAGCTGTGAGCAGAACGCTATCAACGTTTGAAGCCGTTGTGCAGAAATCCGTCTGTGCTCTCTATCTTTCGTTTTGGGCACATTCAAGCCTATTGTGACAATAACAAGTCCACGGTGTGCCAACGCTGCAGCAAGTCAGCTGCACAGCGTTGCACCCGCAGGACAACGGTGCACCTTCTTTGCAGGTGCGCGCAGCTAGTTGGTGCTCCACATCTTGTTACGAGCACAGCGCAGACGCCTGTCACAATCCACGACAGCGACTACGCCCACCAGCCACGTCGACCTCGGGATACCACTTCCGAGGTCGGCCTCGCAAACTCCACCCCGGCAGCACTCGCACACGTCGTCCGGGTATCCCGGTTGACCGGGCAATCACGCCTGGTTGCCCAGCTCAGTCGGTAGCCGGCTACACCTGACCGGCGTCCCTAGAAGAGGTGTCCCAGCACCCAGGTCGGCGTCATGACGCCTAGGTCGGCGTCCAGGCGCCTGGGACGCCATCCGGGCGCCCAGGTCGGCGTCCAGCCTCCCAGGACGCCGTCCAGGCGCTCGGGACGCCGTCCAGGTGCCCAGGAAGCCGTGCAGACGCCCAGGTCGGCGTCCAGGCTTCCAGGACGCCGTGCAGATGCTCAGGACTGCGTCCTCCTGCTCGACGCCCTCCAACCAGGCGCCCTCCAGCTCGGCGCCCTTGCACTGGCCCTCGTGCCGACTGCTGTAGGTCGGCTGCATCCCCCGTACACCCGACCACGAGGTCGGCTCCGCCCAAGCGAGGACGGGGCCTAACAAAGTTCCCGTTGACACTCCCCTGCCACGTTCATGCTTGGGCCCCTAGCTCACACGGCAGCACCACTCGGAGAATAGGCCGTCACCATGCATACAACACACAGCACGCCGGTCACCGCACCAGCCATGCAAGAGGGCATGGCACCTACTTCTGCACATCGTCGTCGCCGTCGCCCACGTCGCCGCCTGGCCGACTGCAACGGAGCACCGGTTGAAGGTCGGATAGTGCAGCGCCTTCGTCAAGAAGTCGGCCGGCTGCTCAGCGGTCGGGATGTACTTCAGCGAAAACTTCCCGCGCTTCACCATGTGCTGCAACCAGGCCTGTCGCTGCTCCATATGTTTGAGGTTGCCCGTCAATCCCATGCCCTCGACGACCGTGATGGCCGACTTGTTGTCCTTTTGACGCTCCTGCGCCTCCCCGTCGTCGAAGGTGAGCTCTGCGCAGGCGTCGACCAAGACCGGCGTCTTCGGGGTGCGCCCGGTCTGTTCCTCGTCGAGGAACCGCCTACGCAGCTTGTCGGCGTAGCCCTACTGGTGCAGCCACAGCTTCCTCGCCGGCCTGTCGCGCACGATCTCCAGCCCGAGGTACTTCTGCACTGGCGAGATCTCGCGCAGCTCGAAGGAGGCTTCCAACAGCTCCTTCAGCTCCTTCAGCATCGCGGTGCTGCTGCTGGCGGCGAGCAGGTCGTCAACGTAGACCAGCACTCAGCAGGCCACTCCATCGTCGCCAACCTTGAAGTACAGAGCCTCGTCGACCTGGTTCTTCTTCCACCCGGCGCCGACCAGCACGTCGTTGAGCGCCTTGTACCACAGCAGCGGCGACTGCTTCAGCCCGAACAGGCTCTTCAGCAGCTTGCACACCCGGCCGGTCCCATCGTTAAAGTGGTCCGGCTGGTACATGTAAAGCACCCGGTCGAGCTTGCTCTGCAGGAAGGCGTTCTTCATGTCGAGCTGCATCAGGTTGAGGTTGAGGACGGCGACGATGTTGAGGAAGATCCTCAGCGTGACGTAGCTACTCACTAGCGCATATGTCTTGTCGTAGTCGGCGCCATAAATCTGTGTGAAGCCCTTCACGACCAGCCTCGCCTTCTCGCGCGCGACGGTGTTGTTGATGTGGTACTTCGTCGTCAGCACCCGCTGGTTCTTCATGATGTTCACCCCGGGTGGGCGTTCGACTAGCTCCCAAGTTCCCATGCTAATAAGGCTGCGGATTTCCTCCTCCATGGCGGCTTTCACCGCCTTGCCCTTCCAGCTCGCCAATGCCTCCTTCACCGTCATCGTGGAGATATCCCAGCGGTGCTCCGCCATGCCGTTCTGCTACGGGGTGTACGGGCAGGTCAGGTCGTGGACGATCCCCTTTCCGTTCACGAAGTCGGTGAACTATTTCCCGAGGAACTCCCCTCCCCGGTCAGAGCGCAACATCAACACTGATTTCTTCGTCTGTCGCTCAGCCACCGCCAGCCACTGCACAAACTCCTGCAGCGCATCCGACTTCTTGGCGACCGGCCTCACCCACACGTAGCGGGTCTTGCGGTCCTTCAGCAGCAAGAAGTACAGGCTGCCAACCTTGGCAGCCACCCGGAATGGCCCGCACAGATCGATGTGCACGATGGCCAACACGTCGTCGGCGTCGGAGCCTTGGTCGGGGTGTCAAACTATATATATATATAGTTTCTTTATGTTAGTCTAGGTGTTGTACATTTTGTTACACTTGTGCTAGAACTCTTGCTAGGGTTTCCTATATCTTGTTTGTTCGTTCGATTCCTTAGTCAATTCTTACGCTCGTTAGTTCTTAACATGGTATAGAGCTAAGCGATCCGATGGGCCCACCTCCCCGTGACCCGACCTAGTCCGTAGCGCCCTAAGGCCCGAAGCGCCCCGGTAGCCCCGTAGCCCGTGCGTCACCCGTTTTCAGCCCGTCGCGTTACCCGGTTTGCCCCTCGCGTCACCCGTTTCTGCCCCGCGCGTCATCCGTTAGTGCCCCGCACGATTTGCCCTCTAGCCCGCTAGCGCGCGTCAGACCCACGCGCGCCGCCCTAGACGCACGCGTAGCCGCCCGCACGTACGTCGCGACGGTTCGCGAGTAGAGGAGGAACCCGCTACCCGCGCTCGTCGCCTCACCCATCGATTTTTTGTGCTGAAATCGTGGCCTCACCTGGAACCCGCCGCCACACGTGCTGAAACGTCGCACCTTTACCGTTTAGAAGTCGCCTCACGTGTCACCCGCCACCTTACCCGCCGTCCCATGCGTTAGCACCATCCTCACGCCCTAAAACCGCCGTTCCGCCAGTTCGCACTCTCCCCACGGCCACCTTACCCGCCACCCCAACGTTAACACCCTCCCCACACCCTAAAACCGTTGCCCCAGCAGTTATCACCCTCCCCATGACCTAAAACTGCCGCCCCACGTGGTACCCGCCACCCCACCTATTGCCCCACCCGCAGCCCCACCTGGAAAGCCTAAACTGCTGCCCTACCTGTCACCTGCACCCTGGAACCGCACTCAACCGCTTCAACCACTTAAGAACCGCATTCAACCGCATTCAACCGCACTCAACCGCATTCAACTGCCATCAACCGCATCCAACCACACAGAACTGCACTCAACCGTTTTAGACCGCACCAGTTAGTACCCCTACGCACTAGTTGTTCCTACGACTATGTCTACCTCGCGAGTTTTCACGTTTGATCCGGAGGGCGGCCCGATCGATTTTCCAGGATGGCTTCGCAAGCTTAAGCTGTACTTAGGGTCTAGGATCGAGAACGACGTGTGCCTGCTGGGGCATGCCACCGGCAAGCTCGTTTCCCCGAAGGATCCCGAACCCCTAGGTGCATCCCCGTCGGAGGTGGATGAGGCTCGCTTTGAGAAGGCGCAGTTGGCGGCCAGTCGCTGGGCGGCGCGGGATGACGCTACCGTGCTCGCCATCACCGACCTCCTACCACTGTCTGAGCAGCATCACTTCGAACAGGAGGTGATGGCCAAGGGTCTTTTCGACGCAGTAGTCAGACGGTACTCCACCCCGACCACTGCATCCCTCGGCCGTCTTGTGCTGCCCTTCCTTTTCCCCGACCTTCCCTCGTTTTCGCGTGTTGCTGACCTCATTATGCACTTGCGCTCGCTTGATGCTCAGCTCCGCTTTGCTGCCTCTGACCCCGACCTGCTTGCCACCAACCCCCCCGCGATGTGGATGACACTGTACCTCCTTTCCACCCGCCTCGCGTTCACTGCCCGAATCAACAGCAATCGACACCACCACACCAGCTTCGACCTTCAAGCAGTCAGGTGGCTTCCACACAACCACACCCTTCTAATCAGACGCCGCCTTCAACAAAAACGTCCCAATCTGCACGAGGAACAAGAAATATCATAAGTTGCATGACAAGAACAACGAACTCCTGCATCACCGGATCACCAGCAACCTACTCACCCGAAAAACAGGTCGACAAAAGCACGCCACGTCGTGAACCGCTGGAGTCAAACCCGACGTACGCCACTTATCGCACAGAGCGAACTATCCGGTCAAGATACTTGGTTCTAGGACAGTTGCCGCAGACATCATATGTGCTCATCAAACCACTTTGTCCAACGGGAACAACACCTCAACTGGGATGTCGTGATCACCGTCGCCAACAACCAGAACCTGCGCACACAACGACAAAGAGTAGTTCAACTTCAGTCCTGCGAGACCAACGTAGTCTTACAAATGTCGAAGGTTTTAATTGCAGAAGGACTGGGCTACAAATTACTCAGCGTCAGCCAGCTCATGGCAAAAAAAACGCAATTCAGACTTTACAACAGGAGGGGCGGACTTTACATCGGAAGAGTGGCCTGAAGAACAACGTCTTCATCCTCGACTTCGTCCTGGATCAAGGCACCACCGACAGCGACGCGATTGTTAACTTCACCACTTGGTCGCACCTACCAGATCTTGACCCCGACTTCAGCCCGGGGGGATTCTGGTACTCGCACACCATACCTGAAGCAGAACGAACAAGGGCGTTAGCGGTGATCCAAGAGACATCGGGAGAAGCATCAACATCGGCAGCAGCAGAGACAGCAGCAGCCGAGACAGCAGCGGCGGAGACATCGGCAGAAGCAGCAGCAACGACAGCAGCATCGACAACGGGAGCAGCAGCGGGAACATCGGCAGAAGCAGAGACAACGACACCAGCACCAACGCCCGCTCAGCAGCTGACTCCCGCCCCACGCAACGTTCACTGAAGCGCCAACATCACTGCCAGCTTTTACTTCAACTTTGATCTGTATAGACATTCACCTGGACATCGCGCTGACGAATCATTATACATCAAAGGCTAGGGCATCCTGGTAACACAACCCTGAACAACACGATAAGAGGAGGAGTGCTCGATAAAGACTCACTACTCCTACCCGATGGCAGAGAACTTCAACGAGTCCGCGGAACCTGCTTTACCTGCCCTGAAGCCAACTTACCCCATCAGCCGTTCGTCTCTCATCACAACCCAAGCGCGCCAGCCTATGCACCACTAGAGAAGGTTTACAGCGACATACTGTACACCCGCAAAAGTGGACAAGGAGCCTACAACTACGCCATCACCTTTATCGACGCCGCCACCAGATATGTCTGGCACCTCAGTCTTCCAAGTCACGACATGGCCTTCGAAGCCTTTGTCGCATGGCTTCCAGTAGCAAAAAGGGAATCAGGAGTGAAGCTGAAAGGCTTCCAGTCAGACGGGGGAGTAGAATATCAGTCACAGCGATTCAAGCAGTACCTGGCAGAGAAGGGCATCAAGCGACTTATCCTCTTCCCTACGCTCATCAGCAGCAAGGCGTGGTAGAAAGAATGAACAGGACCCTCCAGAACACCATGCGCAAGCTGCTACGTGGCATACGGCAACCCAACCATCAGTGGCCTGAGGCGATGGACCACGCTGTGATGTTGCACAACTTGCTTTCGTCATCCTCGCTTCTGAACAATTCATCACCGCATCTGCTGTGGGCAGGAAAATTGGGCAACACAAAAATGTTACGGGTTTTTGGCTGCATGGTACAGTACCGACCACACACTGCACGAGCCGGACGATTCTCACAACGTGCACAGTGGGGACTACACATGGGCATCGAAAAGCATTACAACGCGTGGAAAATCTTCGACGTCCACTCGAGGGAAACAGTAGCAGCATGTGACGTGATATTCTACGGGCGCCTCACTCTCCAAACGTACCTGCAGAACTTGGCAGCAGAACGAGACCTCACGGGCGGCTTCCGTGGCAACCGAGCCTTCGCCACAGCAGCACACGAGGCTGACTGGGATGAGCAAATCGTGAACGTCGCATTCGAGGAAGCCGGAACCCTTCCTTACTACTCAGTACCCGTTCCGATGGCCGACGAAAATCCTCACGAAAGCATCAACGCCGAAGTCTACTACGACTTCCCCGACAATGGTTATGTTACACCCCAGCCGGTCAACACCAACGTTTCGGAACACATAGGCCCCAACTTCTTACCTGATCCAGAAGCGGGAGACGAAGCAGTCTATCCCGAGGACCCAAATCTCCCTCGCTACACACAGAGTGGGCTTCAGATACTCGGACTCGTCACCGCCGTCCACGGAGCATCGCCGCCAAAGGAGCCTGCCACAGTTTGGCAGGCTCTGTGGGAGGAGCACAAGGAAAAATGGCGCGAAGCCATGGATTGGGAATTAAAGGCGCTGGAAGACAGAAACACCTGGAAGATAGTACCCATCAAAGTGGCACGCAACAAAACTATCCTCACGGAAAAGTGGGTCTTCCGCGTGAAGACAAAAGCTGACGGAACAATTGACAAGTTCAAGGCACGATGGGTCGTGCGCGGCTTCGATCAAGAGCACGGGCGAGATTTCACCGAGACCTTCGCGCCGGTCAGCGGATCCTTCTCGCAATAGCCGCCATGAAGCAGAAGAAGCTCCGTCAAATCGACGTAGCTAACGCATTCCTCTACGCTCCCGTCGATGCCGAGATCTTCGTTGAACAACCACACGGATTGGACACAGACCCTAATCAAGTCTGTCAGCTGCTAAAGTCCCTGTACGGCATCAAGCAAGCTCTGCGGCTGTGGCAGCAGTACCTATCGGCTTTCAGCAACTACCACACGACCAGTGCATGAACCGACTCACGAAGGAAGCCGAATACATCTTACTTATCATGTATGTAGACGACTTGCTCTACATAGGCTCCACCGACGGCATCACCAACTAGTTTGAAGGGGAGCTGCAACAGGATCTCTCTACCATGACTCAGTACCTCTGACTCAACATACTCGACGAAGAGAACGCGATCTACCTCAGCGCCGCAAAATATGCCGACACAATCGCCAAACGATTTGGATTAACGCCAGCCATCATCTCTACGCCCTACCGCTACACCGCCGGAAATCACCAGGAAAAAACTAATATGCTCGGTGATAAAAATAGGAGCTGAACTGATTGATTGATCAACAAAGCACTAGGCCTTGAGTACAAAAAAGGTTGGGTTGAGCAAAGCTAGGGAAAGGATGGGATGGGAATCCTAGCAAATCTCCAATTGGTGAGTTGGCAGATTTGCAGGATTACGAGGGAATCCCAACCAGATAGGGTTGGGATTACAAATCTACACCCAACCCGCAAATAACCTAAACCATTTAAAATAAAGTACACAATGTGTTGACAGCCTATTTCTAACACACCCCTTAGGGTGTAACACATCAGCCACAGGGAGGCCCAACACCCATGGCCGAGAGGAGGCGGTAATGGTCCTGGCGAACAAGTGACTTGGTGAAGAAGTCAGCAAGGTTGCAGTCGGAGGCAATGTGGTCAGCCTTCAGCTGCTCGCGCTGCACGAGCTCACGAAGGAAGTAATGGTGGACCTCAATGTGCTTGGTACGGCCGTGGAAGACTGGGTCCTTGGTGAGATGAATGGTGCTCTCGTTGTCACACCAAAGCGTGGGGGTTGGTTGAGGATACCCGAGTTCGGCCAGCAAGAAGGAGAGCCAACGGGCCTCCTGGGCAGCCATGGTCCCGGCATACAGCTCTGCCTCACATGTAGACAGTGAGACGGAGGACGAACGAGTGGCGCGCCAACTCACAACCGCGCTGCCAAGTGTAAAGCAATACCCCTGAGAAGAGCGCCGATCACTCTGGTCATCAGCGTAGGAGGAGTCACTGTATCCCTCAAGACGAACAAGGGAAGAGCCGCCAAGAGTGAGTACATAGTCATGTGTGCCTTGGAGATAGCGAAGGACTCGCTTGGCGGCAGACCAGCGTGGCGAATAAAGCGGCCAGGTGCAACGTGGCGAGACAGTACACTGACTGGGTAGGCCAAGTCTGGCCGAGTGCACATCATCGCGTACATGAGGGATCCAACGAGCTCAGGGTATGGCTCTGCGGAGATAACTACTACAACGGGAGCTTGATTACGGGCTAGGCACGGGTGCTCGTGTGATCTCTGCATTCGTTGGTCCTTAGTCGTTTTCCTAGTGCACACACTGCTTGCTGGTTCACGGGGCAATTTGGCAAGAGTTTCACTAAGAAAGGTTGACAACAATGGTACAATAAAGTTGGAAGGACAAGACTACATCAGAGCTAGCATGCAAGCAGGTCGATTGCCAGCGCAGGTCGACCGCGTTCCAGCACGACTTGGTCGACCGCGCTCTAGCAGTGCAAAGTCGCGGTTCGCCAATGCTGTAGGTCGACGGCGTGCCAACATCGCAAGTCGACGGCGTGCCAGCGTTGCACCCATAGGACAGCAGTGCACCTACTTCGCAGGTGCTCGCAGGTGATTGGCGTGCTGTGCCTCGTCACCTGCACAGCGCACACACCAAATCGCTCTCGTGTTGACGACTGCATCTGATCAGCCACGTCGACCTCGGGATACCACCACCGAGGTCGGCCTTGCCACGGACACCTGGGCGACTGTCGCGTGCCTTCGCAGAACCTCGTAAGTCAGGTAACCCGGTCGACCGGGCAACCACGTCAACCAGCTGCTCCTGTATGTGCCCGTCGACCTCCCAAATCGACGACCACCCTGTCGGCTACCCCAGGTCGGCGTCACCAAGTCGACGCCCCTTGTACATCGGCGCCGACTTCCAGGCCGACCTCTTGAAGTCGACGACCTTGCAAGTCAGCGACCTTGCAAGTCGGCGACCTTGCAAGTCGGCGACCTTGCAAGTCGGCGACCTCCCAAGTCGGCGACCTTGCAAGTCGGCGACCTTGCAAGTCGACGACCTCCCAAGTCGGCGACCTTGCAAGTCGGTGCCGACTTCCAGGTCGACGCGCCACATCGCCGACCACCAGCTGAAGTCGGCGGCATTGCAATGGCCCCGTGCAAGTCGACCAAACCCGTCGACCAGCTCGCCCAAGTCGGCGTGGCCCACTTCTGCAAGTCGGCTGCACCTCCCGTACACCCAACCACGAAGTCGGCTCCGCCCAAGCGAGGACAATGAAGGCCTCACATTCTGCGATAATGGCGCCTAGCCACTGGGCGGAGTGAGGACCTGAAACTGCTTCAGCATAAGTGAGAGGTGTGGGGATGGAGGGGTTGTTAGAGAAGTTGAGGGTGGGAGCGTCTGCTATATCTGGAAAGAGGGAGCAGAGCGCATGTATGGCCGAGTCGATGTCAATCAACTCCTCATGTCTGTCCTCAAGAAGGGAGGGCATGAGGGAATAATCACCCCTGACAGGAGGAGGATTGAGAGAGACACGAATGGAAAGGGAGAGAGGCTGGGGAGCTTTGCGAGAGCGAGTGCGACCAGCGATGGGTGAGGGAGGCGGAGCTGGAGGAGGAGTAGCGGTAGGGGAAGTGGGAGTGGGGTCAAGATCAGGAGTGGGAGCAGGATCAGAAGCAGGAGCAGCAGCAGGAGGACGGCGTTGGTAGGTTATGAGAGGAATGGGCTTGGTGGGAGGAGTGGGAGTAAGAGCGGAAGGAGAGGAAAGAGGAGGAGATGGGGTAGGAGGGGCGGAAGAGGGAAGGAGCGGGGGAGACTGCGTGATACTGGAGGGGGAAGCGGGTGATGGGGGGTCGGAGATGGTGGAGGGAGCGGGAAGAGGAGGAGATGGAGTGGCAGTAGGAGGAAGACTGTCAAAGTCAGCCCAAGTAAGAGAAGGAGGCGGAGGGGAAAGGGAAGCCTTGGAGGAGGGTTAGAATGGGTGGGATTCATTGAAGAAAACATTTCGGCTGCGATAGAGTTTATTGGTGGTAGGATGGAGGAAGAGGTAGTCGGGCGAATCTGAGTTTTGCCCGAGATACACGAACGTGATCGTTTTGGGAGCAAGTTTGCCGCCAGCTGCACGACGAGCTTGGGAGTTGAGGAGTACATAAGAAGTACACCCCCATACACGAAGAGGGCGGACGGACGGCTTTTGACCTGTCTACAGCTCTGCGGGGGTGGTGTGGGTGTGGTGAGGATGAGGATGGAGATTGTGCAGGGCGGCAGCATGGAGCATGGCGTATCCCCAAAGAGATGGAGGGGCAGAAGCATGAGTGAGGAGGCAACGAGCAATCTGCACCAAAACGCGATTTCGGCAATAGAAACCCCCCGAATTCTGATCCGCAACACAGCTTCGCCGATGCCCCCTGTTCTGCTTCGCCGCTGCCCCTTTTCCGCTTCACAGCTGCACCGCTAACCTATTCTGCTACGCCGCTGACCTGTTCTGCTGCGCCGCTGAACCTGTTCCGCCGCGCCGCTGAACTTGTTCTGCTGCGCCGCTGAACCTGTTCCGCGGCGCCGTTGAACCTATTATGCTGCGCCGCTGAATCTGTTCCGCTGCGCCGATGAAAACATGTTCTGCTGCGCCACTAGACCTGTTCCGCTGCGCCGATGAAAACCTGTTCTGCTGCGCCGCTGAACCTGTTCCGCAACGCCGCTGGACCTGTCCCGCTGTGCCGATGAAAACCAGAAATTGCGAAATTTGCCACGGAGATTAAAAAACCAGAAGCTTACGATGAAGGAATTTGAAGGCGGAAAATGTCGTCGTTGAAAACCGAGATGCGCGATGAAGGAAGCCGAATGCGCGATTGTTCGAAGCGACGAAATGAAGTTGAAAAACGTCAAGCGTAGGAGCCGGGAGCCGAAATAGGCATAGCCTAGAAGAGGAGAACCATTGCGACACCAAGGATCGAATTCCGCGTGATCGGATTTTACTAGCTCGATACCATGATAGAATTGGAGCTGAACTGATTGATCAAGAAGGCACTAGGCCTTAAGTACAAACAAGGTTGGGTTGAGCAAAGCTAGGGAAAAGATGGGACGGGAATCCTAGCAAATCTCCAATTGGTGAGTTGGCAGATTTGCAGGATTACGAGGGAATCCCAACCAGATAGGGTTGGGATTACAAATCTACACCCAACCCGCAAATAACCTAAACCATATAAAATAGAGTACACAATGTGTTGACAGCCTATTTCTAACACTCGGACCTGCCGGACCTCCGACTACGAATGAAAACTTGGCTTCCTGCTCTTCGCAGCCGTTACCTGCCGACCGGACCTGCCATATTCAGCAAGTCAGCTTGCTACCTACCTCAAGCGGCCCGAAGCAGAGCACATGGCCGACCTCGACCGCGCCTTTCATTACTTCGTCAGCACACCAAGAATCGGCCTAACCTACCATATGACCGGAACCACCACTCCAAAGCTAATCGGCTACGTGGATGCTGACAACGCAGGCGACTCTGATAACAGGCGATCACACACCGGCTACATCTATCGACTCGAGCCCGTCGGTCCTCTCTCGTGGCACTCGAGCAAGCAAGAACTAATTGCTCTCTCCTCTGCTGAAGCTGAATACATAGCACTCTGCTCAGCCACCAAGGAAGGACTGTACCTTCGCGAACTACTGGAAGAAGCAAAGCTGGCACAGTTACCCAGCTTCTCCCTCTTCTGCGACAACTAATCTGCAATTTGTATAGCGAACAAGAGTGGGTTCGCGAACCGAACAAAGCACATTTTCCTGCACTATTTCTTCGTGAAGGACGAGATCAAGAAAAGGAGACTCGAGCTATCCTACTGTCTCACGTCCAAGATGGCACCAGACTACTTGACCAAGAAACTCGGAAATCAGAAGTTCGAGTACTGCGTGCTGCTAACTGGACAAGGACACGTCACCAGCAACGAAGGCAACGACACACCAGAAGCGAAGGGGAGTGTTGGAAACATATAGTTTACGCTTCTGATGTGTCGAGCACTACAAAGAAAGTGAAGCAAACGAAAGCGAAGCAACATCGAGTCAACCAAAGCGGTTGACACAAAGACAACAGCAAGAGGTTGAGTGAAGGTCAAAGGTCACCGATCTTTGACTCGCCGAAAGCAGCGCGACAACAAGGACACATAACTGACTCGATACTGAGTAGTTACCCGAGTCGTCGCTGTATCGAACCGCAACAGCAGTTACAGATAACTTTCGTATTCCTAGTGTAAGGAAAATTCATTTTCCTTACTTCGCGTCCTTGCTCAGCGCGTACACCACTGTTTCCGCCAACAGCACCCAACAGTAAACCGTTACCACTCGCGACATTCGCCTCGACACTATTCCCGCCACTGTTCACGACGCGACCCAACCTCACGGTTCGGTTGGTAACCCGCGCTCCGGACCTCCGCCTCGGCATTTCCCAACCTCGGCGCCAGGCCTGTCGCGCACCCCATTTTCACGCATTACCGTTACCACTGTAGTTTCGCTATATATTCTTCGCTCATGCCTTCGCTCATTGTACTTTTGCTTCGATAGTGCAATTCTCGCTCGCTCACTCAATTGCACTCGTAACACTTGGTATCAGAGCCTACAATCTCTTCTCGGACCACACCCACACCTTCGCTTCCCCACTATCTCAAATTTTGGGGGGGTAGACGTCTCTCAGCGAAACAGCACCGCCGCTCGTAGTGCTCTCTCGTAAGCACGCATGGCCACGACAGAGGCTCTCGCTGAGCTTGCCCGACACCCCCGCCATGGCTGAATGCACTCTCACGACACTGACGCAGGAGCAACTCGACCGTCTCGTGCGCCAAGTCGAAGAATCGGCGCTCGAAATTGCGACACTCACGGCGGAACGTGACTCCCCACGTCAGCAATCCACAGTGAATACTCCAGCGCCACCACACGCACCTGCAAATGCACCTGCACAATCGGAGGAGCCGATCGTCATCTCATCAGGCACACCGACACAAAATGACAGCGTGGGACAGCGCTCAGGCACAGCCAGTGATGGCGCCGCCCACACGATGCCTGGCATGGAGAGGAACAGGGTCGCGCCAAGCTCGCGGGAGCCTTGTGAAGCTCGTCGGCACGTGGAATTCGCGGCGATAAGTGGCGACCACGCCATCGTGGCACCAATGCCATTCAAGCCGCAGCGCCCGCCCTGCTTCGACCCGAGCCAGCGTGGAGGTCCGACGGTTCAATCGTTGGTCTTCACGATGAACGTCTTCTTCGACGCGAATTACGTCGAGTCGGACGCAGCGAAGATCCGATACTTCGTCTCGCTGCTGAGGCCCCACCATGGACTGGTGGCGAGTCATCGTGACGTCGCCACGTGCCTACGAGCCACCGTCGCAAGAGGAAGGGCCCACGGGTCTAGCCGTCACCTGGAGTTCATTCTGCGAAACCGCCCAGTACAGCACGTGGGACGCGTGGTTCGCAGGGCTTCGGGCGCGCTTCGAGCCGATTGCGGCTTCTATTTCGGCGCGTCAGAGACTGCATACTTGGCGGCAGCTCGGGTCGGTTCAAGACTACACGAGCAGTTTTCTCGCATTATGCGAGCAAGTCGCCGTGATATTCGGAGCGTGCTGCACGCTTCGTCAAAAGCTGCGACTTGCAAAACGAGGGGAGGTTTTTATTCAGGTTGCGTCACACATTCAGATACTGTATTTCAAAGTGTTACTCCATTGGCTGGCTAGGCTGCCCCTTCTAGACCCTGTTCCACCCAGACGCCAGCATGTGTCAGAAGAAAGTTGGCCATTCGAGATCCCATCCACTTTCGAAATTTGTTGACGGACCTTGGCGGGCTGATGTCACCTGTCCAGCGTTTCCCTCTCCATCCGACCTCACCCCTCACCACCCACTCTCATTTCTTATTTGCCGCCATTCGCGCTGTGGGGCCTGGTAGGCATTATCCTGCGGTGCGGAAGGATTGACACAATCAGCGCGAATGCGCGCGTACTTGTCAAATTTGAGCACCTGTTCACCTTTGGTATGAATTTACAGCAATGCATTGTGAGTTTCTTGCAGCCTCGGTGAACAGCATCCCGCATGTCAAAGACCAAGAACCAAGGTGGTTCTCAATCTCGTGAATAATATAGAGTAAGGATTGATCCTCCAAGAGCATTCTAATTCAGTGCGACGCCGAAAATTAGCTGCATTCTACTCTAGCATTACTCATTCTCAGGATGGCTCGTGGCAGGGAACCAATCACAGCCGGCCAGCACATCACTTCCCTCCTGGTCACATCGATAGTCATTGGGATGATCTGCGGTCCCGCGTCTACTATCGCGGCGTCGGAACTGGGAGATGCCATCAACAAGGCGAACCAGGTACGGATGGATAGATTAACGCCAAGAGCACCGAGTTACTATCGCGTTCCTTAAATGCGCGCGCGGCGTGAAAAACGGCACTGGGAAGGCGAGATCGCCACGAAGAACATTTGATTCAGTGCGAGACATCGGAATGCAGCTTAAAACCGGGGTGCACATTCAGCTGAATGTGCATCAAAGGTTATCCCTTGACTGAGTGGGTTACGAGGTGTGCTTTCAACCCCTTCAAGTCGAAATTCGTTTCCCCCCTCCCCCGCAATTTCGTTTCCCCACGCCCCCGCAATTTCATTTCCCCCTCCCCGTCGAAATTCGTTTCCCCCCTCCCCCGCAATTTTGTTTCCCCCCTCCCCCGCAATTTCGTTTCCCCCCCCTCCCGCCAATCTGTTTCATCCCTCCCGCCATTCGGTTTCACCCACTCCCGCCATTTCACCCCCTCCCGCCACCTACGAAATGCCCGAAGCTCTAGCGGAATCATTTTTTTGTCGCCCCTCGTGAGCCAATCACTGTTTTTCTCCAAACCCCCTTCCCAACATCTCAAGCCGAACCGCGTTGAATGTGCACCCTGGTTTTAAATGCGTTCTGTTGATTCAGTGCCAACGATAGTGCGTCATAAGACGTTTTCACGCCGCACGACGGCTGAAACACGACAATCTCAAGGGCGAAGAAACGAACTCACTTCGCGAAAAAAGGAAGTTGCGATTTTTGCCCTCCGAAGGTTTTTCTGCGAAAAGATTGCGGAAATGTTGCGCGAAGTATCCAGAAAACAACGACCCGAAATCGCAACTTTCCGTACACAATCTGCGAGAGCGAAGACCAACGCCAAAAAAGTCACCCCGAAGTGACGCGAACACAGCGCACTAGGTTTCGCACGGTCAAAAAAGATTCTGAAAGGTGATGCGGAGTTGCATTGTCCAAGTGTGCAGATGAGCGAAAATCACGAAAGTGTAGACAGCCGCGAAGGCAAGCGAATTTGAGAATGTGGATACAATGTGTTCGTTCTTTTCCCAAACCTGAACCTGAGTGACGTGTGAAGTTTCACAATCTTTTACAACCAATCACGACCCTTCGTTATCTACACGTCATCACACCAACACTTCACAACCAAACTCTACCTTCGCGAATATTCCCACCCCAGACTTCTACCCCGTACACTTGGCAGACTTCTGTGCTGCTATTGGTCAGCCCATTTTCACATCGAACGCACAGCAAGCTCACGATACTTACTGTTGTCTCTTCCGTCTAGTTCCTTAGTCTTGCTCTGTTCTAAACGCACCAGCCTCGACTCTTCCACTTTTGCCTGCTATCCCCTAACCTCACGTTGTCAAACTTAGGCAGTTAAGTTAACCACGCTCTCGCTCGCTTTGACGTCCTCTTTTCCATCTCTCTTCCGCCCCTGTCTTTCTTTTCCCCAATCGCGCCAACGGGTATTGACGGAAAATCTCCGTCTACCAGCCTGGGGACTACGGATAATCGTGGCATCAAACAGATCGCGTGGCGCATCTTCCGCTACGGCTTCGGATGTCGTCCTTGAGCCGCGCCGTCAGCGTCGGCTTCATGGCGAGTGGCGCCATCACCATCGCGCCATGCGGCTGCGCGGGCTGCTAGGGTGCACATATTTCATGCAGTGCACGAACATCGTCACGCAGCAACCAAGGTTTGATACATATGCTGTTTTTTTATTGTCGTTCTCTTTCCAGTTTTGCACCATGCTTTCTGTGTTTACCTAACTGTCCTCGATTGTACCGCAGAGTGTGGCTATGCTAAGGATAAGTATTAGTCGTGGTATTTAGCAAAATCTCCTGTAAAACTAACCCCGCCGGAGCAATCTTCAGCGGGATGCATAACATCTCGCTTTGTTTGCATGTGTTGCAGGCCGTACCTTTTCTTGCAGGCTTACCGTGAACTTGAAGCGCAATGTGTTTATTTTTCCCCATTATAGCACACCCGAGTATTACGAAACCGAATGGTGAGTGGCGGAAAGTTATTTTTTTTTTTCTTGTTCACCATGTTTTTCTTCTCTTTGTTGTTGCAGGTTATAATCGTTTCCTAACTTTGCAGAGTTTGTAGCTTGTTATCTGTGTGAAGGCGTAGTGATTGTACTTAGGTTGGGTAGAGAAGCCGGTCTAGACACTTAGCAGTGCATTACAAGTTAGGTGTAGGTGTACAAATTAAGTGAGTGTATGCGTTGTGAATACTAATTGAGTAATGAAGAGATACGCACATCATAGTGCGCACATAACAGGGTTTTTGCTGTAATCGCCAGCCAATCTTACGTTGTTATTGTACACCAATGTCAGGCTCTGATTGGCCCACACGGTAGAATCACGTGCGTTAATCGGATTCGCATCCGACGGTTAACGTTAGAGTACGGTAATCGCCACGTCAGCACAACGGAGTTTCATCTCGAGTTCGTCGTATGCCACGTGGCGTTGTCGTGACACTTTCGCACGGGTTGCTCAAAATTGACGGAAAAGTTGATTTACTGTATACTTGGACAGTTGAGTCAATGTGTACAGTTTGTGACGGAAGAGTGACGGGGAAGTTGCTTTGTAAGTGACGTTCGGTATGCAGTTTTAGAACCTTGACTTGAAAATGCCGGGCAAAAAATATCGGGAAAGTTACGGAAGAGTGTATTTTGAGTTGCTTTCCGAACTTCCCATTTTCGCGATGCATCCACCCTGTGCGTGTGCGTGTCCACGTGAATGCAGGGAGGGGCGACCGCGTCTCCCACAGAAGTTGTTCTCACGTCCAACGTGGAGCTCACCGCGTAAGTTCCCGTCGACCCACCGTGTCACGTCTCGCCACCTGCGCGCATGCCAGCTCATATGAACGATTATAGGTACCGATACATCACGCCTCCTTTCCCACGAAGCAGACCCTCAAGGAGTGTTTAGGCTAGTATAGCGCGTGGTGAGCATGTGCTCCAACATGCACACCCTCCCTCGCATCTTGCTTGAGTTTATGAAAGAGACTGCCTTTCCTACTCCCCTCCTCACTCGCCTCCCTCCCCGACTCCCTTCCACCTACCAAAACTCTCCCCAGCCTCTTCCACATTCTTCCCTCCTCCCAGCACCCTCCCCGCACTCTCAGGCGCGGCCAAGCTGACCATCAGGGGCGCTTGTGCCACCTCCAGGTTCGTAACAGGGTTACAACGTGGGTTGTAAGCTACCATTGGTAGTAGTAGCACTAGCAGGGTCCCTTGAGAACTGTCAGAGGTCCACTGGTGATCCCCGATTGATCCTAGGGAAGGGTTACAGGCTCGTTGTCCTGGGGGGTTATGGGCGCACTGACCTGCTACTTAACAAGCCCTTTTATCCCAATGGTCTAGTGGTTGGGATTCTGACATGGTATCAGAGCGAAGGTCTCAAGTTCGAATCCCAGTGTGTGCACTTCGGGCATCCCAGTGCGGGGGGGTGTTAGAGGTCCACTGGTGATCCCCGATTGATCCTAGAGAAGGGTTACAGGCTCGTTGTCCTGGGGGGTTATGGGCGCACTGACCCGCTACTTAACAAGCCCTTTTATCCCAATGGTCTAGTGGTTGGGATTCTGACAAGAACGGTAGGATCAGCGCGTCGTTTGAGACGATTCAGGCCAAACCGGGGCTGTGGTGATCACAAGAGGGTGCAGTTACTATCACATCCTTTGTTACTTATACAGCAGGCTGTTGGGTTACCAGCTCTTGTAGGGTGCAGTGGTATCCATGCGGTGGTTACCAGCTTGAGATTGCCGTGCAATGCACACTCTCAATGGTCACAGCCACACTAACGCTCCTTAGTTGGCACTTCTTCAGCTGCTCACATCGTCGTTGCTCAATACAATCCTCATCGCACCCTCTCTCCTCCTCTCTCCTCTTTCCGCTCTGCGCACCCTCTTTCTCTCCCCCCTCTCCACACCAGGTGCATCATCAGCGGGGGTGGCGCCTTCCCCATATTCACCTCCCCCTCGACCACCCCCAAGGGGGGAAAGTTGACTCTGGTTAACCTCAGGTTCCAGCAGGCAGCAGGAGGCGTCTTTAAAAATGTACGGACGGCGATCAACGCGAGTCAATGCATTTTCGTCAACAACACAGTTTCTGACATTGGCGGAGGGGTGCTCAGGTGAGGAGTTGAGAGTGATGGTGGGGTGGGGAGGGACAGGGGGGGGAGGGATTTTCAGGTGATTGTGTGTGTGGCGTGAGAATGTGTGAGCGTGTATGTAGCAGGTGAGATTGTGAGTGCACTTAGAGTGTGTTCATGATACAGAGGTGAGAGTGTGTGGTGCAGGTGAGAGCACGTGGTGCACGTTAGAGTGTGTGGTGCTGGTTACCTTGTATCACCTTCTATGCACGTGTATAAGAGTAATTGGTCACTCGTCAGCACCACACCACACCACACTTTACCACGTCACACCACACCATGGTTGCCAATCAAGAGCACCTTCCCTTCGACAGTCATGCCCCTCGATCATCTCAGCCCTTGCTGCACCTTTTGTGACAAGGCCCTTTATCGCAGCACCTTCTACAGTAACACTCACGTTGCTTGCTAAAAAAGCTCTTGTTTCCTCGCACACTCTCACGTCCCCACCCTTCTCTCGTTCCCTTCCCCACCCTCCCATCCCCACCCCTCCCTTGTCCCCTGCCCCACTCTGATATCCCCAACCGACTCTTGTTCCCACCTGCACTGTCGTATTCCCACCCTTCTAATGTTCTCTCGCCCACTCCCATATCCACCCCGCCTTTCTGTATTCCCCCAACCACTTTTGTCTCTTTTCCTGCGACAACCACCCCTCGCTACCGTCTCTTCCTGCGCTGCACCTTCCATTGCAGCATTGGTGCACACTACGACCATTGGTGAACGATGCTTCACAAACACATAATATATTGCCTTCCACCCCCCCCTCCCTCTCCCCCCCCCCCCCCCCCCTAATCTCTTCCCAACCCACCAGTGACTCCTTCCCGCCTTCAACCAACCCTCCCAAGCACGTCTTCTCAAACTGCACCTTTGAGAAGAACACGGCGGGAACATGGGAAGGCGGCGCCATCACCATCAAAGCCAAGAGCTTCTACTCCTACAAGCACAACGATCGCGTGCCTGATCTCACTTTTCGAAGCTGCCACTTCAGGAGCAACAATGCGTCCAGACTGGGAGGGGCGGTGTCTGTGGCGGGGTCAGCCAGGGTGCGGTTCTTTGACTGTGTGTTCAGTGCGAACCGCGCTGGTGAGTGTGGGCTTGTGTGTTCCTGGGTGTGTGGGCGTGCGTGTTCGTGCGTGCGTGTGTGTGTGTGTGTGTGTGTGTGTGTGTGTGTGTGTGTGTGTGTGTGTGTGTGTGTGTGTGTGTGTGTGTGTGTGTGTGTGTGTGTGTGTGTGTGTGTGTGTGTGTGTGTGTGTGTGTGTGTGTGTGTGTGTGTGTGTGTGTGTGCGCGCTTGTGTGTGCATGTTTCTGTTCTTAGCTGACCTTTGAGTCTTCTCGGTCAACGCAAAAGCCCTTTTGAGTCAAGCATGTTCTCTACGATTCCTACATGTCTAGTACCCTGTATGGTATTCCATCGTCTAGCCTACTATCCATCTCCACCTCTCCCTTCTAATGGAAGCCGGATTTTTAACCGACCCCTTTTAAGAGAGGCCTCGTCTAAAACAGCACGTTCTCTCTCTGGAATCACCTACCCTCCCTCCATCCTCCCCTCCACCCATCCAGGTGCATCTGGGGGAGCCGTCTATTCTAAAGACGCCGCCATCTATTTCGGTCAATCCTCCTTTTCTGGAAATGCGGCACTTGGCACCTCCCTTGCTGGCGGCGACTCTTCTGGTGTCGGCGGCGCTGTCTACGCCGTCGTCACAGGAGTGGACAGCGAGACAGCTGTTCGTTTCCGCTCATTCTCCATTTCGGGAAACTCAGCCAAGGATGTGAAAGCGCGCACGTTCTACTTTCAGACGGTCTGGCCCGCGTCGCCGCACATTTCTGGTGTGGTGTGGTTCTGCGATGGGTTAAGGCCGAGTGGCACAGTGATCACGAGTGGGTGGTCGGAGCAAACGAGCTGCCCAGCCAGGTGAGGAAGACGGCTGATTGGGTAAATGGGGAAGGAGTGGGTGACTGGCTGGGGCGGGAGTGCTGCAGGAGTAGTGGGCGCAGTGAGAGCAGTGAGAAGGCGGGCTGGGTTGCGGGTCCCCACAAGGGGTGACGGGTGGAGAGCCGATGCACAGCCAATTGAGGGGTTGAGGGTGGGTGAGGGACGAGAGGGCATTGGCGCAAGTGCAGTCAGGTGAGAGAGGCGCAAGTGCAGTCAGGTGAGAGAGGCGCAAGTGCAGTCAGGTGAGAGAGGCGCAAGTGCAGTCAGGTGAGAGAGGCGCACGTGCAGTCAGGTGCGAGAGGCGCAAGTGCAGTCAGGTGAGAGAGGCGCAAGTGCAGTCAGGTGAGAGAGGCGCAAGTGCAGTCAGGTGAGAGAGGCGCAAGTTCAGTCAGGTGAGAGAGGCGCAAGTGCAGTCAGGTGAGAGAGGCGCAAGTGCAGTCAGGTGAGAGAGGCGCAAGTGCAGTCAGGTGAGAGAGGCGCAAGTGCAGTCAGGCGAGAGAGGCGCAAGTGCAGTCAGGTGAGAGAGGCAAGTGCAGTCAGGTGAGAGAGGCACAAGTGCAGTCAGGTGAGAGAGGCGCAAGTGCAGTCAGGTGAGAGAGGCGCAAGTGCAGTCAGGTGAGAGAGGCGCAAGTGCAGTCAGTTGAGAGAGGCGCAAGTGCAGTCAG
Organism: Closterium sp. Naga37s-1; assembly: GCA_947471745.1. Taxonomy (NCBI): domain Eukaryota; kingdom Viridiplantae; phylum Streptophyta; class Zygnematophyceae; order Desmidiales; family Closteriaceae; genus Closterium; species Closterium sp. Naga37s-1. The sequence goes on from CANJKZ010001121.1 coordinate 783,704, forward strand.
GTGAGAGAGGCGCAAGTGCAGTCAGGTGAGAGAGGTGCACGTGCAGTCAGGTGAGAGAGAGTGTGTGTGTTGCAGGGGGGAGAAGAAAAGGCGAGTCACTATTGAGTTCTCAAACGCTGGGTTTTTGGAGTGCAGTGGGAGCAAGACCATTGGGCTGGTGATGCCAACAAAGTGGGGGAGAAAATGCACATTAGGGGGAGGGTTGGAAAAGTAGTGAGCAGGAGCAAGACTAGAGAGTGAGAAGCTGAGCAAACTAGTGAGAGAGGGATGCAGGGTGCTATAATCCATCATGCAATTGAACGACCAGCTGCTATTCTTTCACCTTGTTTCACTGTTGCTTGCACCATGTTTCTTCATACTGCTCTCCTCACGTCCTCCTTCCCCACCCTCTGCTTTCCTCCCCATGCCTCTCCCATCTCGCCTCTCTCCCCCCCGTCCTCCATCCAAGCAGCGCTGGTACTATTTGATCCCTGTCGGTCATGCTTCGCCGAATTCAGCTCCTGCTTTCTGCTGGCTCCTCACCTCACACACACCAGCAACATGCTTCTCAGGCATGCGATCGTAACCATAGCAAGCATTTTGTGTATATATTGTAGTTTGTGTGTTACTTTTATGTGTCACTATGTCCTAGTGTCTGATTGAACAGCATGTACCGTATCTCGTGCTATGCTTTTCACACATACGGTACCGTATCACCGCTGGGTTTACTTCTCATACATCGGACTTGCTGCTGGTACCACTACTGCAATATGCACCTAGGCGCCACCATTGTATTATGCAACATGGTGTCTAATTCTAACGGTATATGCATGTTGGTTTGCTAGGCTATGAAGAGGTGCTTTTTAGAGAGCAAAGGGGTTTTTTTTTGTTTTAGAGTACTCTGTTTTCCAGAGGCGTTTTTGTCATGACACTGATATTCAGAGTGTCTGGCGAGACTTTCTCTGAGGTGTCAGTGTAACGCAAGCTTTCAAGAGAAAAACCCTGGCACCTCAGAGTAAATTTCACTACAACTCACCATAGGAATATTTCAATGGCCAACAAAAACTGCTCCAGAATAGGTTGTAGGCCTCGTATGGGGAGAATTTGATTAACTGGCGGCAAGAGGAAGAAGCCTAAGGAACAAAAGCAGAGCACAAGGCCTGGGTATTTCTTGCATGGCAGCCATCCGTTGAGACGATTCAGCCAGGTGCGTAGCCAGGTGTTTAGCCAGGTGCATAGCTAGGTGCGTAGCCGTGTAGCCAGGTGCATAGCCAGGTGCGTAGCCAAGCGAGGTGTGTAGCAGCCATCTGCGGCAGGGGCTTGTTAGGGCACCTTTAGGTATTGGTTCACCTTCAGCTTGGTGTTTGAAATCTCATGCCTTGAAAGCATGACTGTTACAGAATGTGAGCGTTGACGGAAAATCCAGGAGCTGACTGAAAAGCCAGGCGTTGAAGCATGACAGGCAGGGCTCGATCACTGGAGACATGTGCTGCTTGGACGGAAGAACAGGGAGAGAGAAACGAAAGATTGGAGGCAGGTTCTTAATGTGGCGGCTAACGGTTTGAGATCCAGCGATCATGCGCAGGTGCTGTGCGGAGGGAGAAAGATGGATCTTGGAGAGGGATAAAGAGAGGAGAAAACAGGGGAGGAGGGTGGGGGGGGGGGGGGGGGGGGGGGGGGGGGGCGAGAGGGTGGACGAGAGAGTGAGGAAAGAGCAGGAGCATAGTGGAGTAGAGCACAGGTGGAAGGGAGCACAGAGAAGAGATGGAGTGCAGGTCACGAACAGAAGGTCCCACGAGTTTCTGTCTCAAAACCCGGAAGGGCAACTTCCAGTTAGAAAAAAGGGAAAAAAATAGATCCTGCAAGTATTGGAGTACGGGAAAGAACAGAAGATCAGTTCACTGTGTTGCTTCTTCTGCTGCTGCCTTTGCTCGTGCCTCTTCTTCTATCTCAGATTTCGGGTCTTATGCCTGCAATTGCTCCGTTCCCTCTCTACCTCACACACCCCTCGTGCACGCATGCACTCCTACGTACGCACGCACGCAAGCACGCACGCACGCGCTCGCGCGCGCACAGGTACGCACTAGCTGTGCACTTACTTTGACTCTCCGTTCGTTCTTGTCCCAATGCTCTCCCCCTCACCCACCCACACCCTCTCAACCCCAATGCATTCCCTCCCTCGCCCAACCATAACTCCTAACCTGGACGTGCATCACCTCCCCACTAGCAACCCACTTGGAGGCAGGACAGCACAAACCCAGCCGACACACTCCCACTGCTCCCCCAGCTATCGCCTGCATTCCTCACCCACTCTTCTCCCGGCCGCGCTTCATAGCCTCTATTCGCTGTTCAACCAACATACCCAGTCACCTTTTTTCTCCCACCTGGCTGTGCAATTTCTCGTCTCCTTCCACCCTTCAGGCACGGAGTACCCAAGGGTCTTCACCCCGCCACAGAACATCAACGTCCCCGAAAATTCCGAGTCGCGCGAAGGCACTGCTAGGGCCAGGTCGGCTACTTTCCGAATGCAGCCTCTGTTGAGCAGAAAGAAGGCCTTGCAGAAGCGGAGAGACACCTGAATGCGGCGCCCAGGGATGGCGAACACAGCGCCGCCAAGGCCGCAGCGGGCATTGAAAGGGCCGACGGCCCGGTTTCTCTTGAAGGTGGGTTGGGAGAGCGTGAGGGAGGCGCCGTCTGAGTAGATGCCTCCCCCATGCAAGCCTGGAGGGTGGACGGGTGGGATGGGGACAAAGGAGGTGGTATAGCAGCAAGGTTTAGCATGGAAAAGAAGGTCTGAGGGTTTGAGGGTCTGAGAGGGAGTAAGTAACAACAGCAGGGAGAGCTGAGGATCCGGCAATGGAAGTGGTACGGATGGGGATTCTTGAAAGGGCAGGTGATTATGGAGACAGGGAGTGCTATTTGAGAAGAGGCCTTCCCCAGAAGAGACCTATCTACGATGTGTCTGGGATGATGGAAGGCAGAAATGCGGGTGTTACTGGACTAGATCTTTAGCCATGCTAGAAAGCTCTGTGGCACTGACAGGACCGCCCACAGAATACACAAAACTCCCATGTATGAGCCTGACTCCCAAGTATGCATGAAGACTTGAAGGTAACAGACACACACGCACATACACGCTTGCACTCACGCTCACACACACACACACTCATTCACACACACACACTCACCGGCGAAATTCCCTTCAAACGAACACTTCGTGCACCGAATGTCGCCAGTCCCTGCCACTGTAATTGCTCCTCCACTGGCTTGGTACGCGCTGTTGTTCCGGAAGCGGCAGTGCACAAACGTCACATTAGCCGCACTGCCTTGGGGATCCCCCAAGTTAATGCTAACGGCACCACCCTTTGCAAGAGTTGCCGTGTTGTTTTGAAAGATGCAGTACACGAACGTCACATTAGGCCCGCTGCTCTCAGGGTTCCCCACGTTGATGCTGCCCTCGGGGTTCCCCACGTTGATGCTGATTGCACCTCCCCCCCCAGTGGGTGCCGTGTTGTTGTAGAAGGTGCAGTACGAGAAGAAGCGGTTGGGAGCGGTGGCTGATTCAGGGAAGGAGTCACTGGTGGGTTGGGGTGGGTGGGGGATAGAGGAGAGTGTGTTAAGGGAGTGAGGTGTGCTTCTGTGGAAGGTGCAACGAAGGAAGAGGTGGTGGGGGAGTGATGGCTGTTGGGGAGACGTTGAAAGGGGGGGGAGGAGGGGAGGGAAGCGTTGATAGGAGGCAATGGGGAGTGAGTTAGGAGCTCATCAGTCACAAAATCCCATTAGATGAGACTGACAATTTTGAGTCGCGTCAAACAACACTTGTGCAGGCCTCCCGTTGATGTAGCATGATTCCATGCACACCATACGCACTCTCACATGCACCATATGCACTCTCACATGCAACATACGCACTCTCACATGCACCATACGCACTCTCACGTGCACCATACGCACTCTCACGTGCACCATACGCACTCTCACATGCAACATACGCACTCTCACATGCACCGTACGCACTCTCACATGCAACATACGCACTCTCACATGCACCGTACGCACTCTCATATGCATCATACGCACTCTCGCATGCACCGTACGCACTCTCATATGCATCATACGCACTCTCGCATGCACCGTACGCACTCTCACGTGCACCATACGCACTCTCACATGCAACATACGCACTCTCACATGCAAGTACGCACTCTCATATGCATCATACGCACTCTCGCATGCACCGTACGCACTCTCATATGCATCATACGCACTCACTTACGTGGAAAACTCACACACTCTCAGCCGCACCGCACACACTCTCAGCCGCACCGCACACACTCTCAGCCACACCACACGCACTCTCAGCCGCACAACACACACTCTCTGCCGCACCACTCACTCTCTCACATGCCCCACACACACTCACCTAAGCACTCCTCTCGCTCCCTCATCTTCCTCCCATCACTCACACCCAAATTTTCTTCTCACTCCCTCATCAGACCCCCAACAGTCCACTCCCTTCACCTGAAAACCCCTCCGCCAATGCTAGGACCCCTGTTGCTAACCAAGCCCGCATACAGTGCCGTGGACCCTCACCTGACCGCCCCTCCTCTTCTTCCCATCACCCTCACCTGACCGCCCCTCCTCTTCTTCCCATCACCCTCACCTGACCACCCCTCCTCTTCTTCCCATCACCCTCACCTGACCAACCCTCCGCCAACGCTTGAAGTCGTGTTGCTGATGAATCCGCATAGCACTGCTTTGACCCTCACCTGAGCACCCATCCCACCCTCTCATCTGCTCCGCAACATTCCCCTCACCTGAGCACCCCTCCGCCAACGCTAGGAGCCGTGCTTCCGACGAATCCGCATTGACTCGCGTTGATTGCCGCCCACACGTTGAATAAGACGCCACCTGCCGCTCGCTGGAAGTTGAGGTTGACCAGAGTCAACTCTCCCCCCGTGGGGCCAGACGAGGGGGAGGTGAATATGGGGAAGGCGCCACCCCCGCTGATGATGCACCTGGTGTTTGGATTGGGGGTGGGGGTGGGGGGTGAAGGGGGAGCGGAGGAAGGGGAGGGTGGGGGGAAAGGTGCAAGAGGATGGTTGAAACTGTCGCTGCATCCTATAGCTGGTAACCCTGTAACCCGCCGGGTAACCCTCCCTGACAGTGGTTGTGAGAGTAAATGCACATTCTTGTGACTGAATGAGCCCGAGCGGGGTCCAGATCACCAACCTGACCCGTTGAACTGGCCGTTCCCAACCATTAACCCTAGCCAACAACGGGTAACTTTGTTACAAACCTGGTGGCGGTACAATTGCCAATGATGGTCAGCTTGGCCGCGCCCGAGAGTGCGGGGAGGGCGCTGGGGGAGGAGAGGAGGGGGAAGGTGGAATGGGGGAAAGAGGGGGGTGGGGTACTGAGGGGGGAGGGAGGGGGAGGGGGAGGGTGGAGGAGCGAGAGACCAGAGAGGGGGAAGAGTGGATGGAAAGGGGAGTAGAAAATAGAGTACAGTCGACTCAAGCAAGGCGAGACGAGAGGGGGTGGGCTCGAAATGAGGAAACAATGCACGTTGATGTGAGGCGAGGTGTATGCGGTCGGTTCAAAGTAGCCGGCGTTTTGTAGCACGAGGTGGAAAGCGCACACGTGGCGAGGCGCGACATGTGGCAGACGTGGATTCATAGGGAACCCACGCTTTGAGATGCACGTTGGATTTGAGAACGAGCTCTGTGGGCGACGCGCTTGCTCCGCCCTATATTCACGCCACGTGGACACGCACTCACGCCACGTTGATACACACAAACACACACACGCAAGGCGGGCGTGCTTGAATTTCTGTAACTTCCCTCATGCGCTTGAATTAGGTTGAGAGGCTATCACACCATATTATTACCGGTGTTTCTATAGCTATTCTACGTCGTCGCTAGAATTCTGAAACATCTGAAATAACCATCGCATACAAGGAGGATAAGAACCTTGTCCCGCGACACACTGTTGCGCTGTCGACAACAATTTGTGTTGTGCCCCACTTACATCGCGATGTGCATCGCGAAAAAGGGAAGTTGCGATTTTTGCCCTCCGAAGGTTTTTCTGCGAAAAGATTGCGGAAATGTTGCGCGAAGTATCCAGAAAACAACGACCCGAAATCGCAACTTTCCGTACACAATCTGCGAGAGCGAAGACCAACGCCAAAAAAGTCACCCCGAAGTGACGCGAACACAGCGCACTAGGTTTCGCACGGTCAAAAACGATTCTGAAAGGTGATGCGGAGTTGCATTGTCCAAGTGTGCAGATGAGCGAAAATCACGAAAGTGTAGACAGCCGCGAAGGCAAGCGAATTTGAGAATGTGGATACAATGTGTTCGTTCTTTTCCCAAACCTGAACCTGAGTGACGTGTGAAGTTTCACAATCTTTTACAACCAATCACGACCCTTCGTTATCTACACGTCATCACACCAACACTTCACAACCAAACTCTACCTTCGCGAATATTCCCACCCCAGACTTCTACCCCGTACACTTGGCAGACTTCTGTGCTGCTATTGGTCAGCCCATTTTCACATCGAACGCACAGCAAGCTCACGATACTTACTGTTGTCTCTTCCGTCTAGTTCCTTAGTCTTGCTCTGTTCTAAACGCACCAGCCTCGACTCTTCCACTTTTGCCTGCTATCCCCTAACCTCACGTTGTCAAACTTAGGCAGTTAAGTTAACCACGCTCTCGCTCGCTTTGACGTCCTCTTTTCCATCTCTCTTCCGCCCCTGTCTTTCTTTTCCCCAATCGCGCCAACAGGTATTGACGGAAAATCTCCGCCTACCAGCCTGGGGACTACGGATAATCGTGGCATCAAACAGATCGCGTGGCGCATCTTCCGCTACGGCTTCGGATGTCGTCCTTGAGCCGCGCCGTCAGCGTCGGCTTCATGGCGAGTGGCGCCATCACCATCGCGCCATGCGGCTGCGCGGGCTGCTAGGGTGCACATATTTCATGCAGTGCACGAACATCGTCACGCAGCAACCAAGGTTTGATACATATGCTGTTTTTTTATTGTCGTTCTCTTTCCAGTTTTGCACCATGCTTTCTGTGTTTACCTAACTGTCCTCGATTGTACCGCAGAGTGTGGCTATGCTAAGGATAAGTATTAGTCGTGGTATTTAGCAAAATCTCCTGTAAAACTAACCCCGCCGGAGCAATCTTCAGCGGGATGCATAACATCTCGCTTTGTTTGCATGTGTTGCAGGCCGTACCTTTTCTTGCAGGCTTACCGTGAACTTGAAGCGCAATGTGTTTATTTTTCCCCATTATAGCACACCCGGGTATTACGAAACCGAATGGTGAGTGGCGGAAAGTTATTTTTTTTTGCTTGTTCACCATGTTTTTCTTCTCTTTGTTGTTGCAGGTTATAATCGTTTCCTAACTTTGCAGAGTTTGTAGCTTGTTATCTGTGTGAAGGCGTAGTGATTGTACTTAGGTTGGGTAGAGAAGCCGGTCTAGACACTTCGCAGTGCATTACAAGTTAGGTGTAGGTGTACAAATTAAGTGAGTGTATGCGTTGTGAATACTAATTGTGTAATGAAGAGATACGCACATCATAGTGCGCACATAACAGGGTTTTTGCTGTAATCGCCAGCCAATCGTACGTTGTTATTGTACACCAATGTCAGGCTCTGATTGGCCCACACGGTAGGATCACGTGCGTCAATCGGATTCGCATCCGACGGTTAACGTTAGAGTACGCTAATCGCCACGTCAGCACAACGGAGTTTCATCTCGAGTACGTCGTATGCCACGTGGCGTTGTCGTGACACTTTCGCACGGGTTGCTCAAAATTGACGGAAAAGTTGATTTACTGTATACTTGGACAGTTGAGTTAATGTGTACAGTTAGTGACGGAAGAGTGACGGGGAAGTTGCTTTGTAAGTGACGTTCGGTATGCAGTTTTAGAACCTTGACTTGAAAATGCCAGGCAAAAAATATCGGGAAAGTTACGGAAGAGTGTATTTTGAGTTGCTTTCCGAACTTCCCATTTTCGCGATGTGAGTCGTTTTGATTCGACTAGCTTTTTGAAAAGGAGATCCCTCTCACGGCTGCGCGAGTAAAGCTCCCTACTCGCAGTGTACTACGGAACATGCTGAGCTCGTAAATGTTAAAGTATCAGTGTGAAACTACTATCGTACCGCGTTCGCCCGGTTGATCGCATCGCCCAGTTTCGACGCCGCGACAGTCGCGGGACCGCAGATCATCCCAAGGAGCGATGCGACGAGGAGGGAAGTGATGAGTTGGGGTGTTGTGATTGGCTTAGTACTACGAACCATCCTGAGCCTGACGACTGTAGTAGCTGAATCGGAATAGTTTTGACTGAAAGATCAGCAGAGAAGCAACTCCGGCAATGCTTAGCACTTTGATCGTGTGCTCTGGGTAGAACTGTCCTTGCGTAGAAAAAATATGTGAGTGAAATCTAAGGAGCAGACGTGCAAGATCTCGTGTTTGCTGAGAGCCTAAACTGCAAGATACTCACAGCATCTGTAAATATAAACTTTCCGCGAGCTGACCATGACGTTCAATCGCTAGGGTGCGAGCCTCCGTCTTTCCACCGCATCGCAGGGCTTGCAATTATGCCTGCCAGGCGCCACGCCGCGAATGGCGGCCAAGGGAGGTGGGAGAATGCACCGGCCATGCGCCCCGATTTCTGTCGACACGCCACAAGCTACGGATGTCGATCGTCGATCGTATGGTTGGAATGGATGATGGTGGGCACTTAGGACACGGCTGGCGTCTGTGCCAAACGGGGATTGGTTGGATGGTCGCGCCAGCCACGGGCATCTGGATTCAGCAGCTGATGACGTGGCTCCCACCTGAGATCGCGTTCACAGAAAGTTCCCCCAAAGCGAACCGCCCCAAACAACAGTGCACAGATATTTGTGAAGCACGTATTTGGGGTTGCTTCACGAAAAGTTGTTCAAAACGATCTTGACTTTGCTGGGGTTACATGCACGTGATTGGGTTTGCTACTTCGCTCAAACTCGTCTACCTATGTATCCACATTCGCATGGCACGTGGAGTGGGTGTGGTCGGTTGCAAAACTACCACGCTGGACCGAATATTCGCCCTGCGCGGTTCGCTTTGGGGCGGTTCGCTTTGGGGGAACTTGCTGTGAACGCAATCTGAAACCTCTCCTGACATCGTGAGTAGCAGTAAACAACTCGCGCATCTCATGGTTGCCCAGAATTTGCATGTTATGAGCAGTTGTTACGGGTGCAATGAATCGAAGTAGCGAGAATTGCACTAAGGTGTCAAAACGAGTACAAAATGTGAGCGAAGGCATGAGCGAACATTTATACGCGAAACATGCAAACGGTAACGCGGTGCGTGCGAGCTAGCTAGTGCTACGCTGGCAGCGAGGCTCGGGCTAGTCCCGAAGCGTAGGCCGACACGGCCGGGCCTGCAGTGCGAGGTTTGGTGAAACAGTGCGCGCGAAGTCGGCGAAGCCCCGTTAGCAGTAACGGGCGAACAACGGTTGCTGCTGTACGCGATGTTGCAGGGCGCGCTAAGGAATGTCGAGAAAATTCCTTACACTACCCCCCCCCCCCCCCCCCCCCCCAAGAAGCCCCCTCCGCTACGCGAGTGCGTGTATATCGCGGAAACCCCGGCTCCTCAGGTACACTTGCAGGGCAGGGTGGTTTTCGATGTTGGCCAGGGGCACCCAGCTATCCTCAGTTGGCGTGCGGTCCTTCCAGCTAACGAGGAATTCAATCCTTCTGATTCCCGTGGGGTGTCGAATCCAATGGCTCAGGATTTTTTCGGGCTCGATGATCGGCTCCGATGCAGGGCGAGTCATGGATGGTGGGCGGTGACGAGGCAGTTGGCTTGTGGTTGGGATGTATGGGCGAAGCAGGCTGACGTGGATGTCAAACGTTATATCTACTATACATGTTTAGGCTGTAGTGGGGTAGCCAATATGGGGTACAGCCCACTTTAGGGTTTCATATTTGTACCCAACTCTTCCATAGTTCAATCATCCCTGCTGCTACATTCTAACATGGTTTCAGAGCACTAGGTCCGTAGGACCGTTTTTTTTTCGGGCCCACCTACCGTTGCGGTTACCACGCTACCCCACGTATTGTCCTGAGCCTGCCTTGCCTTGTGACGTGCTGCGCTGCGCGCGCCGTCCTGCAGCCCTCGCGCTGCCTACTGCTGCCCTAGGCCAACGCGCCGCCCCTGCAGGCCCGTACGGCCCGCGCGCCGCCCCTACAGCCTCGTAAGGCCCGTGCGCCGCCCCTGCAGGCCCGTCAGGCCCGTTAGCCGCCCCTGCAGGCCCGTCAGGCCCGCGAGCCGCCGCTGCAGGCCCGTCAGGCCAGAGCGCTGCCCCTACAGGCCCGTCAGGCCAGAGCGCCGCCCCTGCAGGTCCGTCAGGCCCGCCAGCCGTCCCTGCAGGCCCATCAGGCCCGCTAGCCGCCTCTGCAGGCTCGTCAGGCCCGCGAGCCGCCCCTGCAGGCCCGTCAGGCCCGCGAGCCGCCCCTGCAGACCCGTCAAGCCAGGTCGCCGCCCCGCGCGTCGCGCTCGCTGCCCGCGCGTCGCGCTGCAGCCCCGCGCATCGCGTCCACTGCCCGCGCGTCGCGCTGCAGCCCTGCGCGTCGCGCCCGCTGCCCGTGCGTCGCGTTCGCTGCTCGCGCGTCACGCTGCAGCCCCGCGCACCGCGTTCGCTGCCCGCGCGTCGCGCTGCAGCCCCGCGCGCCGCGCCCGCAGCTCGCGCAACGTGCTGCAGCCTCGCGCGCCGCGGCTGCCCCTGTTCCTCGCGGCTGCCCCTGGACGCCGCCCTGCAGCAGCTGCCACCGTCGCTCCTGCAGCAGCTGCCACGGAGCGCCCTGCCACAGTCGCGGCCCTACCCAGCAGCAGCTGCCGCGGAGCCTTCTGCCGCCGTCGCGGCCCTGCCCTACAGCAGCTGCCGCGGAGCCTCCTGCCGCGTTCGCGGCCCCGCCCTGCAGCTGCTGCCGCGGAGCCTTCTGCCGCCGTTGCGGCCCCGCCCTGCAGCTGTCACGGCCCCGCCCTGCAGCAGCTGTCGCGGACCTGCCCTACCGCCGACGCGGCCCTCCTCTGCCGCAGCTGTAGCGGCCCCGCCGTCGCCGCCGTCGTGCGCCTGCCCTTCCCGCCACTGGTGAGCACCTACCTTGTTCGTGCGCTGCCGCCCGCCTGCCTGCCTGCCTGCCTGCCGGCCTGCCTGCCTGCCGCGCTTGCCCTGCACGCGCTGCTGCTGCTACTACTGCTATTGCTACTGCTACTGCTACTGCTGCTACTGACGGTGGCCAGATGCAGCTCCAGCGACGTCCGCGTGAGTCCCTCACACCCCAGCAGCTTAGTGAGTGGTACGCTAGTTGGGGTTGTAGGGGTGGCCGCGCTGCTACTGCTGCTACTACTGCTACTGCTGTTACTGCTGCTACTGCTGCTACTACTGCTACTGCTGCTACTGGCGGTGGCCAGATGCAGCTCCAGCGACGTCCGCGCGAGTCTCGCACGCCCCAGCAGCTTAGTGAGTGGTACGCTAGTTGGGGTTGTCGCGGTAGCCGTCGTAGCTGTCGCCCTGGAGCTGGTCAGGTGGGAGAGTCTGGCAGTGGCCAGCTGCAGCTGCAGCGGCGTCCACGCGAGACACTTACGTCCCAGCAGCTTCACGAGTGGTACGCTCAGAGTAGAGGGTTTCTGAGTACCGTTCGCTGCCCGTACGTCATTCGCACTGGTGCTCGGACTGGTCAGACTTGCGGGACGCTCAGTCACACAGAGTCCCGCAGCTTCGCCCGTCTGAGCGACGCCTGGCGTACCGAGTTTGGCGACGAGGCTGAGCTCCCCGACTGGGTGGAGCTGCTTGGGCAGAGGGTAGATATCTTTGCTCTTGACTATGATGCATTTCTCACTGTCATGTATGCATTGCCTACAAGTGCTGACCGTGCCTGTTACCTGTGCGTACCGCCTGACCTAGGTATAGAGCCTGCTGCTTTAGGTGCTGGTGAGGCTGCTGCTCTAGGGGCTAGTGTGTCTCTTGCTCTAGGTACGGGTGAGACTGCTGCTCCAGGTGCTGGTGAGTCTGCTCTCTCTGGTACTGCGCCTGCTCAGGCCTTGTACACCTTCACACTTGACTCTGGTGCTTCTCGCTCCTTCTTTCGCGACAGCACCACCCTCACGCCGCTCAGTCGGCCGGTTCCAGTCTCTCTGGCAGACCCCTCTGGGGGTCCAGTCCGTGCGACCTCTTCCACTGTCCTCCCTTGTCCTGCTGTCCCGTCCGGCACACTGTCGGGTCTTCACCTCCCCTCGTTCTCTACGAACTTGGTGGCGGGTTCTGCGCTCCAGGACGCGGGTGTTCACCAGTTCACCCCTGCCTACGAGCGTGTGACACACTGCACGTGTGCTGAGACGGGTCGTCACCTGGCTACCTTCACTCGGCAGCCGGGGTCGGGCCTGTACACACTGACCACTGAGTCACCTCAGGTAGCTGCGTCTGCGTCTGCGTCAGGTCAGTTGTCGGCCCCCTGCTCGTGTCACGCCTTGTCGCACCAGACCCTCCTTTGGCACCACCGCCTTGGTCACCCCTCGGTGCAGCGCCTTCGCAGCATGCACCACCGTGTCCTTGTCTCTGGTCTTCCCAGGGTTCTCCCTCCCCTCCCACCCTCGCCTGCTCCTCCCTGTCTTCCCTGTGTCGAGGGGCGGCAGCGCGCCGCTCCTCACTCCTCCTCGTTCCCTCCCACAGAGGCTCCCCTGCAGACTCTCCACCTGGACGTGTGGGGCCCAGCCCGCGTCCGTGGACAGGGCCACGAGCGGTACTTCCTGCTGGTCGTCGACGACTACACGCGTTACACCACGGTCTTCCCCTTGCGCACCAAGGGTGGGGTCCCTGATGTTTTGATCCCCTGGATCCGCGCTGCTCGTCTCCAGCTCCGCGAGCGGTTCGGGACGGAGTTTCCCGTCCTGCGTCTGCACTCTGACAGAGGTGGTGAGTTTTCCTCCGACCTCTTGGCAGCCTTCTGTGAGGAGCACGGCATCACCCAGATGTTCACGCTTCCGGCCTCTCCGCAGCAGAATGGGGTTGCTGAGCGCCGCATTGGCTTAGTCATGGAGGTCGCTCATACCTCCATGATCCATGCGGCTGCCCCCCATTTTCTGTGGCCGTTTGCGGTCCGGTACGCCGCGCATCAGCTCAACCTCTGGCCCCGTGTCTCCTTGCCGGAGACCTCGCCCACACTGCTGTGGACGGGGAAGGTTGGCGATGCGTCGCGTTTCCGGGTCTGGGGTGCTCGTGCCTTTGTCCGCGATACCACCGCGGACAAGCTCTCCGCCCGCGCTGTTCCCTGTGTCTTCCTTGGCTTTGTCCCTGACGCGTCTGGTTGGCAGTTTTACCACCCCACCTCGCGCCGTGTCTTCCCCTCTCAGGACGTCACGTTCGACGAGTCGGTTCCCCTTTACCGTCTCTTCCCCTACCGCACTGCCCCTCTCCCCGCCCCCGCCGCTCTTCCTCGCTCCAGGTGCTCCCCAGGTAGACCCCCTCCCCACTCCCGGTCCTGCTCCTTCAGGTGTGTCTCAGGTAGACCCTCCTCCCTTGACTGCGCCGGTTGAGGTCACTGGTGACTCAGGTCCTGCTGAGGGTGGTCCTGCTCAGGGTGCTGCTTCTGGGGGTGCTGAGCCTGGGGGTGCGGAGCCTGGGGGTGCTGAGCCTGGGGGTGCGGAGCTTGGGGGTGCTGAGCCTGGAGGTGCGGAGCCTGGGGGTGCGGAGTCTGGAGCTGCTGAGGGTGCTGGAGCCGGGGGTTCTGGAGCTGCTGCGGGTGCTAGCGCTGGAGGTTCTGGAGCTGCTGCGGGTGCTGGCGCTGGAGGTTCTAGAGCTGCTGCAGGTGCTGGCGCTGGAGGTTCTGGAGTTGCTGCGGGCGCTGGCGCTGGAGGTTCTGGAGCTGCTGCAGGTGCTGGCGCTGGAGGTTCTGGAGCTGCTGCGGGTGCTGGCGCTGAGGGTTCTGAGTCTGCTGTTGCGCGGTCTCCCTGGAGTAGCCGCCTCCGTCCGCGTGTGCCTCTCACCTCACAGCAGCTGCACGACTGGTATGGTCGCCGTTAGGGTCGCGCTTCTGGAGCTCGGGGCTCTGCCGCTGGAGGTGTTTCTGCTGTCGTCACTGGAGCTGGGAGTGGTGCTGGTCCCGGAGGTGCTCGTACTGGAGGTACTGGAGCTGCTGGGGCTGGAGGTGCTGCTGAGCCTGAGGGTGCTGCTGCTGGAGACCCTGGGTCTGGGGGTGCTGCTGCTGGAGACACTGAGGCTGGAGACCCTGGGACTGGAGGTGCTGGTTCTGGGGGTGCTGCTGCTGGTGGAGCTGGTCCTGGAGGAGCTGGCGCTGAGGGTTCTGGAGCTACTGGAGGTGCTGGAGCTGCTGGGGGTGCTGGAGCTGCTGGTGCTGGTGGCACTGCACAGCCGCGCCTCTTTTTCGCTCCACCGTCTCCGTCGTCTCAGCCACCGCCTGACTCTGTGCTTCGCCAGGTTCTTAGTCTCCCTTCGTCTACTGGTCTTCCGTTACAGCCTGGCTCACCGCTGCCTGCTCCTTCTCCTTACACTGAGCAGACAGGGGGTTTTACTGAGCGTCGTGAGCCCGCGTCGCGTCCTGTCTCGCCTGTCCGTTCTAGTAGTTCCGGTCGTCGTGTTCCTCGTACCCGTCAGCCGACTGTCCCCGGCACCCACCTCGTAGTTCGTCGTCTTTCCTCTCCTCCGCAGCGTGTCCCCCTGCCGTCCCCTCCTGCGCCTTCTCTGCCTACCGTTCCTGAGCCTGAGTCTGACAGCACCCGTGCTGCTCACCCTACTGTCACGCGTCTGCTAGCCACAGTTGTCACTGACCCGTCGTTTGAGTCTGCTGCTGCGTCTGCCTTTGTTGCTGAGCTTGTTGACTTTGCTGCTGCCTGTCGTCTAAACTACACCACTAGTCTTGTTGCTGAGTCTGTGTCTGTCTGTCCTCCGTCCGTCGGGGGTGAGTGTGCTCTTGGCACGGACGTCCTTGAGGATAGGCAGGAGGACCTTGAGTGTCTTGCAGCCGCTGCGCCTCACCTCGTGTCCATGCTGCTTGCCCCTGAGGGAGACCCGGATGCTCCAGACATCCCGACCCCGCGCTTTTACGCTGAGGCGATCGCGGGTGAGTACTCCTCTCAGTGGCAGATAGCCATGGACGTAGAGATGGCATCCTGGAAGTCCACAGGCACTTACGTTGACGAGGTTCCCCCTCCTGGGGCGAACATCGTCAGTGGCATGTGGATTTTCAGGGTGAAGTGGCCGCCAGGTTCTCCGCCTGTCTTCAAGGCTCGTTACGTTGCTCGAGGTTTCAGTCAGCGAGAGGGAGTTGACTTCTTTCAGACCTTCTCCCCCACCCCGAAGATGACCACTCTTCGGGTGCTGCTGCACGTTGCCGCTCAGCGTGACTACGAGCGTCACTCTCTTGACTTCAGCACAGCTTTCTTACAGGGCAGCCTGCACGAGGAGATCTGGCTGCGCCGCCCTCCTGGCTTCACTGGGTCATTCCCTCCTGGTACCCAGTGGAGCCTCCGGCGGCCAGTCTACGGTCTCCGCCAGGCACCACGTGAGTTGCACGACACACTGAGGACTACACTTGCGGCTCTTGGGTTTGCTCCGTCGATTGCTGACCCGTCGCTGTTTCTGCGCACCGACACGTCGCTGCCGCCGTTCTACATCCTCGTGTACGTCGACGACTTGGTCTTTGCCACTGCTGACACTGAGGCTCTCGCCCTGGTGAAGTCGGAGCTGCAGAAGAGACACACGTGCACAGACCTGGGTGAACTGCCCAGCTACCTTGGCTTGCAGATCACCCGGGACAGAGCACGCCGCACCATCACACTGACTCAGTCACACATGGTGCAGCAGGTCCTTCAGCGCTTCGGCTTCACCTGGTCCTCGCCACAGCACACTCCTCTGGCTACAGGCCACTCGCTCTCAGCTCCACCTTCGGACGAGTCCGTAGAGCCGAGTGGCCCGTATCCAGAGCTAGTGGGCTGCCTCATGTATCTGATGACCTGCACTCGACCTGACCTTGCGTACCCTCTTGGCCTTCTAGCTCGCTACGTGGCTCCTGGTAGGCACAGACCAGAGCACATGGCTGCTGCTAAGAGGGTACTGCGCTACTTGTGCAGTACATCGGGCATGGGGCTCGTACTTGGAGGGCGGAGCCCAGTTGTCCTCACTGGGCACTCGGACGCTTCTTGGGTAGACGACCTGGCTACGCAGCGGTCGTCACAGGGTTACACCTTCAGCCTTGGCTCTGGTTCAGTTTCTTGGCGTTCTACACGCTCGTCTTCTGTTCTCAGCTCCAGTTGTGAGGCTGAGATCTACGCCACAGCCATGGCTGCACAGGAGTTACGCTGGCTCACCCACCTGCTGACCGACTTGGGAGAGCGGCCTCGTTCTCCTCCAGTGCTGTACGTTGACAACAAGGCCGCCATTGCCTTGTGTCAGGAGCACAGACTGGAGCACATCGCTCTGCGTTACTTCCTGGCTCGAGAGTTGCAGCAGCGTGGTCAGCTTCGTCTTGCTCACGTGGCCACTCGGGCCAACACTGCTGATATATTCACCAAGGCACTTCCGTCTGGTGATCATCAGCGTTTCTGCACTTTGTTAGGCCTTGTGCCCACATTTCCTCACTTGCTGTAGACTTTGCTTGTACTGTGATCTATATATACCTGCATGCATGCTCTGCTAGGTAGAGATCACTATGCTGTTATTGTTGCATATATACCTCTGCATGTGAACTGGCCTTGTGGCCCTCTGCTTGTGCTCAGTGTGTGTGGTGACGTTGTGATCCACCCTGAGCTTGCTTTGCTTCTCTTGACTGGTCTTGTGACCCCTTGTTCTCCCCCTCTTTGCCTATGGGGGTGTGTCAAACGTTATATCTACTATACATGTTTAGGCTGTAGTGGGGTAGCCAATATGGGGTACAGCCCACTTTAGGGTTTCATATTTGTACCCAACTCTTCCATAGTTCAATCATCCCTGCTGCTACATTCTAACATTGGAATGAAGGGCTGATGTAACAGTCTGTCGGTAACAGTAGGTGGGCTGTCACTGGGGTAATCATGTGGCTGATTTGGAATGGTCCGCAGTAGCGGGGTCGTAATTTCGGTACGACGGGCAGTCTTAAGTTCTGTATGTCGAGCAGTACGTAATCGCCTGACTGGTCCGTGACTGGGACTTAGCGATGGCATTTGCTTTTTTAATCGCTTCAGCGGCTCTGGTGCGGGCAGCTTGCAGAATTTCGGCGAATTGCTGTGCACGGGGCGTTGGGTTGTCCGGACTCTGCGTCATGGGCACTGTAGGGTTTTGCCCGTAGTTCAGGTAGAACGGGGACTGCTGCGTCGTCGCTTACGTGGCGTTGTTGTACGCGAACTCAATCAGCGGCAGCTGCTGCTCCCAAGTGTCAGAGGTCCACTGGTGATCCCCAATTGATCCTAGGGAAGGGTTACAGGCACGTTGGCCTGGGGGGTTATGGGCGCACTCACCCGCTACTTAACAAGCCCTTTTATCCCAGTGGTCTAGTGGCTGGGATTCTGACATGGTATTAGAGCGAAGGTCTCGGGTCCGAATCCCAGTGTGTGCACTTCGGGCATCCCAGTGCGGGGGGGTGTCAGAGGTCCACTGGTGATCCCCGATTGATCCTAGGGAAGGGTTACGTTGGCCTGGGGGGTTATGGGCGCACTCACCCGCTACTTAACAAGCCCTTTTATCCCAGTGGTCTTGTGGCTGGGATTCTGACACCAAGTTGTCGGGTCGTCGCACGTGGCATGAATCAACTGCTCCATCGTGTGATTCGTCCGCTCCGTTTGACCGTCGGTCTCGGGGTGGTACGACGAGGTGAACTGTAGCATGGACCCGAACTGCTCCCAGAGGTTCTTCCAGAAATTGCTGGTGAACTTCGTGTCGCGGTCGCTGATTATCGCGGCTGGTATCCCGTGTAGTCGAACGACGGTTGCGATAAACAGGCGAGCGGTTTCTTTAGTTGAGATCGATTTGTTGCACGCAGCGAAGTGTGCCATCTTCGCCAACCGGCCAACGACGACCATAACTGCGTCGTTACCCCCAGGGTTCGAAGGTAACCCTGTGACGAAATCCATGGTAACCTGCTGCCAGGCGCGCTCGGGCGGTGGAATCGGCTGCAACTGACCCGCCTTTCTTTTTCGCGAGCTCTTCATCACCTAACACGTAGGACACGAGCCCACGTGGTGCTGTACGTCGGTCAACTGCTCCGGCCAGTAGTAATACCGCTGCAGTTGCTGTCGCGTTTTTTCTACCCCAAATTTTCCCGAGGTAAGCCCGTCGTGTGCCTCCTGCAGTAACAGTTCCCTCAGTAGCGAGTACGCGGGTACCCAGATGCGGTTGGTGCCTGTTTTTACGTAATAGACTGCTTTTGCTTCTGCCAGTTGCTATGAATTTCCAGTCGTGAAAAATGGGTCGATACTGTATCCGTGGGTGAATAGGCCTATTAGCAGTGGGTTGGTTTGGGCGAGTAGGATGGCGTGGAGTTTGGCAGTGGGGCGTGTGAGTGCGTCGGCGATGTTGGATGCGCCTTTTTTGTACGTGACTGTGTAGTGGAAGTTAGACTCCAGATAGTCCAACCAACGGATCTGTCGTGAGTTGAGATTCGGTTGGGCGCGAAAGTACTGTAGTGATCAGTGGTCTGTCCGTACTGTCACGTCTGCTCCCATGAGGTAACATCGCCACACCTTGAACGCGTGCACGATCGCCAGCATCTCGCGGTCGTGTATCGGGTAGTTGCGTTCGGGCGGGTGAAGCTTGCGGGACTCGTACGCGATTGGCTGGAGGCCGTTCCTGAAGTCCTGCAACAGGTCTGCTCCCACATCGATGTCGCTAGCATCGGTGACGAGCTCGAACGGACGGTGCGGATCTGCGATGTGAAGCATGGGCCCTTTGAACGGTGCGGCAGCGGCATTCGCGGCGACGAGGCGTATCGTAGCGCCCTCGTTCGTCCCACGAGACCGATGTCCCCAGTTGTTGCTTCTGTAGGACCCTGGTCTCGGTCGGCGAAAGAAGTAAAGTTTCTCCGCCATAGCGAGAATTTCTTGAAAGTCGGTGACGCCGCGAAGCTGGATTTCCTGAGCGATGTCGTGCTTGAGGCCGCCGATGTAGCGGTCGATGCGCTCGCTCTCGTGCATGTAACCCACTTGCTCGCATAGCGCCAGAAACCCGCTCGAGTAGTCCTGGACGGAACCGAGTTGGGGCCAAGTGCGGAGCTTCTGTCGCGCCGCGATCGAAGCCGTGATTGGCTCAAACCGAGCGTGCAGACCTGCGCACCACGCGTCCCACGTGCGATATTGGGGCACCTACACGAAATACGACGGCGCCCAGGGTCCGGTTTGTCCTTCCCGTGTCGGTAGAGTCGCGTAGTCCACCGGCTTCGTGACGATGACACGCCACCAGTCCATGGCAGGTCCTCGCAGCAACGACACGGCGTAACGAATCTTCGCTGTATCCTCCGAGACGTAGTTCGCGTCAAAGAAGACGTTCAACGTCAATAGCCACGCCTGAACGGTAGGACCACCGCGCTGACTCAGGTCAAAGCATGGCGGACGCTGCGGCTTCAGCTGCATCGGCGACGGTAGTGTTGATTCGCCGGCCGGCACAGAAATCGTGACTCGAGGCTGACTCCTGGCCGCATTCGTCGCGTCGGGGTGTGTCGTGCCGTGGTCGTCGTCTCCGTCGTGGCGGACGACGCCATCACTGGCCGCGCTCGCGGGTTGCCCCACGCTTCCATGTTGCGATGTTTGTGGTGCAGGCTGTATCGGGGTGCCAGGTGCTTGAGACTGTGCTTGTTGTGCTCGTGCGACGTCATTTTGCGGAGACGTGCGTTCTACCATCAGCGCCGCGATTTCTTCAGAGCTTTCGCGGATTTGCCGCAGCAGTTCGTTCAAGTGCTCCTGCGTGAGAGTGGTGACGTTGATATGTTCGGCCATTCCGAAGGGCGTCGGCTCGTCTTAGTTCTAGGCGCAATCGTGGCTGCACGCGTTTACGAGAGAACGCGATGACAGCGGCTCCTAGGACCTAAGGTGCGTGAGTCCCTTCGAGTGAAAAATCAAAAGTTGGTATCATGGGGTGCGGAGATGCGCGGTCCGAAAAGAAAGAGGCTATGAATACCAAGTATTATGGGTGCAATGAATCGAGGTAGCGAGGATTGCACTAAGTGTCAAACGAGTACAAAATGTGAGCGAAGGCATGAGCGAACATTTATACGCGAAACATGCAAACGGTAACGCGGTGCGTGCGAGCTAGCTAGTGCTACGCTGGCAGCGAGGCTCAGGCTAGTCCCGAAGCGTAGGCCGACACGGCCGGGCCAGCAGTGCGAGGTTTGGTGAAACAGTGTGCGCGAAGTCGGCGAAGCCCCGTTAGCAGTAACGGGCGAACAACGGTTGCTGCTGTACGCGATGTTGCAGGGCGCGCTAAGGAATGTCGAGAAAATTCCATACATGCATAAACAAATGAGTCCATATCTACACCCGCTATGGCAAGTCCCGCAGTACGTACTCGCAAGATACCCTAACCGAATATCCTAAGTATTAAGTAAGAGGATAGAGATCGAATTTAGCTCCATTGAGTCTCATCAAGTGTGAGTGCCATGGTATTTTATTCCTGTAGGAGAAGAAAGCTTCAGCTCCTGCCTCCAAAAAAAAGATTCTAGGAAACAACTCCCGTTCCAGAAATTAAAATCTTCTATGTGCTGAACTGAAAACTACAGAAGCTTATAATTTGAGTAAGTCTAGTCATGAAAGACCATCATGCTCATCACCAGCACACAGAAGGACTGCGCAATACAAGCTTAAACGGGAAGGAAACGGAAGATAAACACAGAAGCAACTATTAATGACAGAAAGCATGGACAAATCTTTGCACGCCCAGAAGGTGGGGGCGCTGGAACCACAGCCCAGCAGCTATTTATGACATACGTACGTTTGCCAGGGGAAGGAACCCTTCACACATTGAGTACATCTTTCAGTGTTGTCAAGGAGAGATGCCTTCCCCCGTATCGCACACACTTGATTTAGCTTTATACCGTACTCGTTACAGTTGCGTGCTTCAAAAACAGGAGGTAAGGAGCCAGTGGAAAAGCCCGGAGTGGACTGTGGTGAAGAACGACAGGAAGGGCTCAAGCACAGGTGCTGCTTGGACAGAGGAAACGGGGAAGAGGAAAAAGGGGTGGAAAGCGGAAGCTTTATCTTCTGTTATGAAGTGGCGACTAAAGAACAGAGAGCCAGGGTGTCAAGAACACGTGCTGAGTGGATGCAGAGAAAGACTGAGGTTGGGGTGGGAGAAAGTGAGGAGAAAGGAAGGGGGGTGAGGAGGAAGATGTGGGGAAGGAGGAAGAGAGGGGTAGAGAAAGAAGGGAAGCCACGTGAGGGAAAGACGGAAAGGCGGAAGGAGCACGGGGAAGAAGTGGGGTATGGGCGACACGCAGACTGCCACGCACCGTGTGCTGCTGGCTGTGCTGCTGACTGCGTTGCTGACTCAGCTTGATCCCTTTACCCGAGATCTCTTCCTTCCTTCCTTCCTCCCCACTCGCTCCCTTCTCTCTCTCCTCCTCGCACACCCCTCACCCACCCACACACTCTCACCTGGCTGTGCACTGGTTTCCCCCCTCCATCCACTCTTGGGACTCCACCAACGCAGCTGCCCTACTCCCACTGCTCCCACTGCAATCGCTCCCATCCCATTCCGCACGCACTCTTATCCATGTACCCAACCTGCCTTCTCCCTCACCTGGCCATGCAATTGCCCGCTTCCGTCCACCCCGCCGTCTCGATGCGCTCCGTCGGCTTGAGCCCATTACAAAACGTCACCGTCGGAGGAGAATCTCCGAGGCGCTTCTCCAGGTACAGCGTGCCGAGGTCTGGTTGTGCAACGCAGCCCCAGTTGTTTTGAAAGGAGAAGGTGCAGAGGCGGACAGACACCTGGCTGAGGCGTCCTGAGACGGCGTGCATAGCGCCGCCAGAGCCACAGGTGCCACGGGACGGGTTGTGGGCACTGTTGTTGTTGAAGTGGACGCGGGTGAGAGAGAGGGAGACTCCGTCTGAGTGTATGCCTCCCCCAGATGCACCTTGAGGGTGGGAGGGAGGGAGAGTGGGATGGGGATAGAGGAAGTGGTTGAGCCGCAAGGGCGAAGGTCTATTCTGGAAATGAGGGTGTGAGGGTCTGAGACGGAGTAAGCAACAGCTGCAGGGAGACAAGGGAGGTGGTGAGGGTGGTCACCACAGCACAGAAACTGGCACATTCAACTACAGAAACGCACACACAAACGCACACACATCCACACAAACGCACACACATCCACACAAACGCACACACATCCACACAAACGCACACACATCCACACAAACGCACACACATCCACACAAACGCACACACATCCACACAAACGCACACACATCCACACAAACGCACACACATCCACACACACGCACACACATCCACACACACGCACACACATCCACACACACGCACACACATCCACACAAACGCACACACATCCACACAATCGCACACACATCCACACAAACGCACAGACACAAACTCACCAGCGTTGTTCTTTACAAACTGAGACCCCTTGATACGAATCCTGCCAGTCCCTGCCACCGAAATCGCCCCTCAGTGGCCGTTAGGCGCGCTGTTTCCCTGGAAGGTGCATCCCTCAACTAACAGAGCAGGCACGCTTCCCTCGGGGTTCTCCGCGTTGATGCTGATTGCGCCACCCATTGTGTATGACGCCCTGTTGTTGCGGAAGGTGCAGTGCGAGAAGAGGCGGTTGGGAGGGATGGCTGTTGCAGGGAAGGAGTCTCTGGTGGGTTAGGGTGGGTCGGGGGTAGAGGAGAGCGTGTTGATGGAATGTGGTGTGCTGCTGTGCACGGTGCAACGAGGGAAGCAGTTGAGTGATGTCTAGTCCTGAGAATGGGTTGCTGGTGGGTTGGGGAAACGTTAAAGGGTGAGGGATGGGGAGGGAGGGGAGGGAGGGGAGGGCACGAGTCATGGGGAGTGTGTTGGGGAATTGGGGGAGTCACGAGTTTTGGCCTATCATCCAAAACTTCCCCGACCAGTTGTCGTGTAAAGCGCAGCATGAGAAAATACCCTAATAACTTGAGACGACTCAAAGAATTCTCGACTCAAATAACTTGAGACGACTCAAGGAATTCTCAGGTATGCTGGTAGTCGATGTAGCATGCTTTCAGGCCCCATACGCACCCTCACATGCACCACACACACTCTCACATGCACCACACACACTCACACATGCACCACACACACTCTCACATGCACACCACACACCCTCACATGCACCACACGCACCCTCACATGCACCACACGCACTCTCACATGCACCACACGCACTCTCACATGCACCACACACACTCTCACATGCACCACACACACTCTCACATGCACCACACGCACTCTCACCTGAGCGGCCCTCTTGCTCCCTCATCTTCCCTCCATGTCCCTCAATTGAGCACCCTCCTCACTTTAACATCTCCCCCCCCAACTTTTCAATCCCATACCTGAGCACCCCTCCACTAGGAGCCATGTTCCTGACAAATCCGCATTTGCTCGCGTTGATCGCTGTCTGCACGTTGAAAAAGACGCCTCCTGCCGCCCGCTGGAAGTTGAGGTTGACCAGAGTCAACACCCCCCCAGGGGGGTTGGACGAGGGGGAGGTGAATAC
This sequence comes from Closterium sp. Naga37s-1, assembly GCA_947471745.1. Lineage (NCBI taxonomy): Eukaryota > Viridiplantae > Streptophyta > Zygnematophyceae > Desmidiales > Closteriaceae > Closterium > Closterium sp. Naga37s-1. Next base: position 807,416 of record CANJKZ010001121.1, read on the forward strand.
GGGGTAGGCGCCTTCCCCGCTGATAATGCACCTGGCGTTGGGGAGGGGGAGTAGGGGGGAAAGGTGCAAGAAGATGGCTGGACTTCCACGGCACCCCAGCTGGTAACCCTGACACCCGCCTGGTAACCCTATTAGAACTGTCAGTGGCAGTGAAAGAAAATGCACATGCTTGTGAATGGAACAGCCAAAGTGGGGTCCACACCACCGCCCTGACCCACAGAACCGACCATTCCCAAGTGACACTACTGGCAACTGATAACCCTAATCAACACCTGGTAACCCGGTTACAAACCTGGCGGCGGTACAATTGCCAATGATGGTCAGCTTGGCCGCGCCTGAGAGTTCGGGGAGGGGGCTGGGGGGGAGGAGAGGGGGAGGAAAGGGGAAAAGGAAAGGGTGGTGTGTTGGTTGGGGGAGGGGGAGGGGGGAAGCTAGAGGAAAGAGAGGGGAAAGAGCTTGTGGGGAGGGGAGTCGCAAGGCGAGAAAGAGTGGACTCGAAATGAGGAATAATATCATCATATTACACATGGTGGGGCTTGCTTGATGGGAGGCGTGTGTATGGTCGGTACCAACGTAACTGGCATGAGGTGGCAAACGTGGACAGACGCGGCATGTGCAGACGTGGATTCGTGAGGAACTTACGCAGTGAGATGCACGTTGGATGTGAGAACGAGCTCGAAGGGGGACGCGCGTGCTCCTCTCTGGATTCACGCCACGTGGACACAACAAACACACACACGCAGAGGGTGGACGGTCTTGGATTTCTGAAACTCTCACATGCGTTTAAAATTAGGTTGAAAAACTCCAAAACCAGCTTGTTACTACTACTAGCACCGTGCTAGGAGCAACTATTCGTGACGGAAACTGTGCATACTACGTAGCATCCAAAAACACTCTCGCATCAAGCTCAGCTCGTGCTAAAAAACTCTTACAAAACACGAGGGGCCCGAACTCATCCCAAATGCAGGTTACCTCGGGGTAACCGCCACCGCGTCATACGGGCTCAGTTTGTACGCGGAGCTCCAGAGCGACTGCGTATTTGAAAAAATGTACCTCCGAGCTCGCCTTGCAGATGTCTTTTTCCAGTTTCCTCGCGCTGCGTGATGATATCACTACTAGTATGCCTAAACTAGCTGCGCGACTGTATCTGTCACAGATGTGAGGCTATCGACGTGAACTTGTTGGCGGTAGTAGTGAAACTTAAAAGTTCAACTTACAGTTGTAAAAACTGCTTGTGGAACCTCCTAAAGTTGAAATTCCTAGTAGTATTAGTACCCGATTTGCCTCGTTGATGGCGTTCTCCAGTTCCGACGCCCCGATAGTCGCGGGACCGCAAATTATCCCGATGACTAGCAATGAGACAAGGAGGGAAGCCGCGTGCTGGCGTGCCGCTGTGATTGATTCCCTGTCGAAAGCCATCCTTTAGCCGATACGACTGCTAGTAGTTGACTGAAGATAGTATTTAGTGACAAGCAAACTCGGATTCAGCAGCAATCCGCACTCGTGCTCTAGGAGCAACTATTCTTGGACCAAAGTCGAGACACGAGCTAGTAAGCTGGGATCTTTATTTCTGAGATACTCGCAACTCTGTTTTGAACCATTTATCTTCATCGCGGCTTGGGCTCAATCGCTAGGGCGCAACCTTGGACCCATTCCACCGCATCGCAGTGTTTGCACCTGCCTAGCGCCACGCCGCGAATGTCGGCCAAGAGAGTGGGTGGACATCGGACATGCGCCTCGATGTCTGTCGACACGACGCAAGCTAAGGAACGGACGTCGATCGTCGATCATCTGGATGATGCTGGGCACTCTGAACTGAACACGCGCTGGCGTCTGTGCGAAACGGGGATTGGCCCAACTAAACCGGGTTAGATGGTCGCGCCAGCCACGGGCAAATGGATTCAGCTGTTGATGAAGTGGCTCCCACCTGAAACTTGTACCTGGCATTGCGAGTAGCAGGAACAACACACTCGCGCTTATCACGGCTGCCCCGAATTTGCGTCGTTTTGTTGTGAGCAGTACAAAGCTCTTGTTACAGCTGAGTCGAGAGGCCTCCCTCTTATGGTGGTTCCCGAAAAAGAACACACGTACTCGCCATTACCTCACCCAACTATTCTAAATATAAAAATTAAGCGCTCAATATCCTATTCAGTTGCATTGGGTCTCCTTCGAAAAACTTTTGGAATAACCACCACGGGTGTGTGCCATGTTTTTATTGCTGGAGAAGAGAACACCAGAGTCGTTGATATTTTATTCGGCCAAAAGTGTAACACAAAGCTTTAGTAAAGTTACATGAAAGTTGAAAGCAAGCCCTACTTTACCAGGGTAGATCTTAGGGTGTGGTGTGCCAAAGTAGGCATATCTCATTTTGTATGTGAAATTAAAGGCTAAAGTCGAGATGGACACGGCCCAGAAGCATTACAAATAATGGTCAGGAGCCAGGCAACAGACAGGAGTTGACAGAAAGACCAGGAGTTGTCGAAAAAGCCAGGAGTTGACTGGAAAGCCATGAGTTGACGGAAAGTCATGAGTTGACTTGAAAGCCAGGAGTTGACTGGAAAGCCATGAGTTGACGGAAAGTCATGAGTTGACTTGAAAGCCAGGAGTTGATTGAAAATCCAGGAGTTGGCTTGTCCAGGGGTTGAATCCAGTGAAGCATGAAAGGTAGGGTTTAAAGCAAGGGTGCACTTTGGGGGGGGTGGACCCAAAGGTTTATCACTTGCCTCAGGCGGGTTACCGGGTTTGTGGTAGGGCGTGGGTGGCGACAATATTTTGCCCCAATTCCTGCGGAAGTGTTCCCCCTGCCGGTAGTGCGCGAAGGAAACAGGTTGGGAACTTGCAGGGACCGCAGTGGAGTTTGTGCACCGAAAACAGCAGCTCATTCCATCCCCACCACAAAAGCAGAGGGGCCGCCAATGACCTCGTAATAGCCTTAGGAAGCGTTCCTCAGTAGGAGTTTAGAACTTGTCGCTATCGGTCAAAACAGTGGGGATAGATCGCCACAACTTTCAATCGTCGCCAATCGTCGCCGTTCGTCGCTCGGAGTTCAACTGTCGTAGTTCGTCGCGGGCCGAAGGTGGCTCGCGATTCATCGTCTGATAATCGTCGCGTTTTCGCGTCGCCTTCCGCTCGAAGCTCGAAGCTCGACTTTCGCCGCTAGTCACCGCGTGTCGCAGCCCACTCGGCAACGGTCGCCGCAGAACCGGCGCAACTCGTTGCTCGTTGCTACCAGCGCGTCGCTTTCCGCTTGCTCACTGCATCCCGCTCCCCGCTTTCGCTCAGCGCGTTCGCTCCTGCTTTGCGCTCCCCGATTTCAGCGTTGCCACTCGTGCGGTTCCGCTTGATGCTCGTCGTTTCCCCTGCTTCGCTCCGTTTCCCCTGCCTGCTTCAGAAATTACTACGCGGGAGGCGCGGAAGGGAGGGAGCAACGTATTCGCTTGAGGGGCAGACGGGAGCAAGGAGAAATTTCGCGCGCGTGATGGACTGGAGTGAGGAGCGACGGGGAGGGGGAGGCGACGACCGCAATGCGCGGCGATAACGCGAAGGTGCGAGGGGGACGGAAGGAGCTGCGAGAAAACGCTGGGGAGTAGGCAGTCCCTGGTGTGGGGGGAGGGCTGCTTCAGGTCGCAACGTCGCAGATCACGCGCTCTCACTATGTATCTCCCCCTCCCCTACTCCCATCTCTGCCCTTTCCCCACTCTCCCTTACTCCCATCTCTTTCCGCTCTCTCCTTTTCTCCCTTCTCTGCCTATCCCTTTCTCTCCGTTTCAGGGTACACTGCCCTTACTCCCCCCTCTATGTGCTTGCCGTTTCACCTCCGCACAGGAAGTAACCTCTCGCTCTCCCTTACCTCCCTTTCACATTCCCATTCGTTCATTTCACCTTCTCACCCCTATTGTCCCTTCAATCTCTGCGAGCGATCCTTTTTGCGAATGCATCTTTCCCCCTTCTCACTCTCTCCCCTCCTCCTCACTCTATTTCCCCCTGCTCACTCTCTTTCCCCGCCATCACTCTGTTCCTCCCTTGCTCACTCGTTTTCCCCCTTGCTCATTCTGTTTCCCCCTGCTTACTCTCCTCCCCCCTGTTCACTGTGTTCCCCCCTGCTCACTCCCTTTCCCCATGCCCACCCTCTTCCCCCCTGCTCACTCCCTTTCCCTCCCTGCTTCCCCTCCTTTCCCTCCCTGCTTCCCCTCCTTTCCCCCCCTGCTTCCCCTCCTTTCCCCCACTGCTTCCCCTCCTTTCCCCCCCTGCTTCCCCTCCTTTCCCCCCCTGCTTCCCCTCCTTTCCCCTCCTGCTTCCCCTCCTTCCCCCCCCTGCTTCCCCTCCTTTCCCCTCCTGCTTCCCCTCCTTTCCCCCCCTGCTTCCCCTCCTTTCCCTCCTGCTTCCCCTCCTTTTCCCCCCTGCTTCCCCTCCTTTCCCCTCCTGCTTCCCCTCCTTTCCCCCCCTGCTTCCCCTCCTTTCCCCCCCTGCTTCCCCTCCTTTCCCCCCCTGCTTCCCCTCCTTTCCCCTCCTGCTTCCCCTCCTTCCCCCCCGGTGACGGCAGCACCAGCAGGCAGTCATCCCAGTTCCACTATCGCGCACCGTGCCTTCTCCCCATCAACACCATCCAGCCTCGTACCTTCCCTCATGGTGTGAGCCGACACGCAACCCTCGCTCAGCTCGCCCGATCTTCCCCTCTCTCTGCCCTGTCCAATCCCCCATATATGCCTTGTCCTATCCCTACTCTCTGCTCTGTCCTATCCCCCATCTCTACCCTGTCTTATCCCCCCTCTCTGCACCGTCAGATCCCCCCCTTCCCTCCTCCCCATGCTTCCCTCTCTCCCCATCCTTCCATCTATCCCCATCCTTCCCTCTCTCCCCATCGTTCTCTCCCAATCCTTTCTCCCCTCCCTGCCCTCTCTCCTCGTCCTTCCAGCTCAGTCTTGGTTCCCCCCCTGCTCATCCTTTGTTTCTCCCCCCCCTTACCCATCGTTGGTGCAGCTCTTCGAGCATGAAGCAACCAAGAAGAGAAGCATGTAGGGTTGTGTGAACATTCGAATAGCAAGTTTTTTACAATATACCATCAAGTTAGGGTTCTCATTTGTTTATAGTGATTGCATTGGTGGTGTATGTTTGCATGTAAAGGTCTCACTCTTCTAAGAAACTGCTTGATCCCATCTCTCCCCGCCCTGTCATCTCTCCCCGCCCTGTCATCTCTCCCCGCCCTGTCATCTCTCCCCTCCCTGTCATCTCTCCCCGCCCTGTCATCTCTCCCCTCCCTGTCATCTCTCCCCTCCCTGTCATCTCTCCCCTCCCTGTCATCTCTCCCCGCCCTGTCATCTCTTCCCTCCCTGTCATCTCTCCCCTCCCTGTCATCTCTCCCCTCCCTGTCATCTCTCCCCTCCCTGTCATCTCTCCCCTCCCTGTCATCTCTCCCCTCTCTGTCATCTCTCCCCTCCCTGTCATCTCTCCCCTCCCTGTCATCTCTCCCCTCCCTGTCATCTCTCCCCGCCCTGTCATCTCTTCCCTCCCTGTCATCTCTCCCCTCCCTGTCATCTCTCCCCTCCCTGTCATCTCTCCCCGCCCTGTCATCTCTCCCCTCCCTGTCATCTCTCCCCTCCCTGTCATCTCTCCCCTCCCTGTCATCTCTCCCCGCCCTGTCATCTCTTCCCTCTCCCCTCCCTGTCATCTCTCCCCTCCCTGTCATCTCTCCCCTCCCTGTCATCTCTCCCCTCCCTGTCATCTCTCCCCTCCCTGTCATCTCTCCGCACCCTGCCATCTCTCCCCTCCCTGTCATCTCTCCCCTCCCTGTCATCTCTCCCCACCCTGCCATCTCTCCCCGCCCTGTCATCTCTCCCCTCCCTGTCACCTCTCCCCTCCCTGTCATCTCTCCCCGCCCTGTCATCTCTCCCCTCCCTGTCATCTCTCCCCGCCCTGTCATCTCTCCCCTCCTTGCTCTCTATGCGGCCTCGGGCAGGTTGCGTTTTTCGGTGACAACCTTCCACCTGCCGAGAAGCTGCCTGGATGATGTCATCTGCCAACTCGCTATTGGTCGTTGGCTCCTCGCTCATGGTGCTCTCAGCTTTCACGATTACAAGCGATGTGGGAACTGCCACTTTGGCCCCTCCTTTTCCCTGCTATGATTGCTGGCAGGTGTAAACTTGGCTAGTAGCCTCAGGGTCACTTGACGTCCCTGCAGTTATACCTGTACTAATGAATGATCCGTTGAGATGGTGATCGTATGATCTTTTTTCACTAGCCTAGTGCTGATATTGGACAGTTGTACTGTGCAATGGGACAATGGATGCACGTTCTTGTGCCGATATCATTTGAACAGAGACTGGATGGAAACCCACAATTATCTACTCTCCAAACCACATCATGGCATTTTTCACACAAATCACAGCTAGGAATTCAGCCTTGCCCTGGCCTACCATAAGTCACAGCTTAGGATTTCAACTTGGCTCTCATCAAGTGGTGTCCCCCGGCCACAGCAATCCACTGCCCTGTGATGTATGCAGAGGCATCAGAAGCGAGGAGGAGCAGCGAATTGAGGTCGGGGTGAATGGAATTCCACCTGAGACAGCAAAAGCACAAGGGGAGGGGACCAAGAGCGAGAAGGTGGGAGGAGGGGAAGCAGGGGGAAGGAGGGGAAGCAGGGGGAAGGAGGGGAAGCAGGGGGAAGGAGGGGAAGCAGGGGGAAGGTGGGGAAGCAGGGGGAAGGAGGGGAAGCAGGGGGGAGGAGGGGAAGCAGGGGGAAGGAGGGGAAGCAGGGGGAAGGAGGGGAAGCAGGGGGAAGGAGGGGAAGCAGGGGGGAGGAGGGGAAGCAGGGGGGAGGAGGGGAAGCAGGGGGAAGGAGGGGAAGCAGGGGGAAGGAGGGGAAGCAGGGGGAAGGAGGGGAAGCAGGGGGGAGGAGGGGAAGCAGGGGGAAGGAGGGGAAACAGGGGGAAGGTGGGGAAGCAGGGGGGAGGAGGGGAAGCAGGGGGAAGGAGGGGAAGCAGGGGGGAGGAGGGGAAGCAGGGGGAAGGAGGGGAAGCAGGGGGGAGGAGGGGAAGCAGGGGGAAGGAGGGGAAGCAGGGGGGAGGAGGGGAAGCAGGGGGAAGGAGGGGAAGCAGAGGGGGAAATGAGGGGAAGCAGAGGGGGAAAGGAGGGGAAGCAGGGGGGGGAAGGAGGGGGTGGGGGGAAGGAGGGGAAGCAGGGGGGGAAAGGAGGGGAAGCAGGGGGAAAAGGAGGGGAAGGATGGCAGAGAGGAAGGCAGAATGAATGAGAAGTTCGTCTCATTTGGGAGAATGTGGTTGCGAGTGAAGCATAGGGTGAGGGAATTGGAGGACTGTGGTGAATACGTCCACTGTGAGGGTTTGAGAAGGCGGGGAGGCGGGAGACGAGGACGACTGCAGCAGGGAGGGGAGGGGAACGCACGTGGGCGACGGGGGAAGGAAGACGAGGGGACGCAGGGGGAGGAAGCGGCGGGAATGGGAGCAAGGAGAGGTCGATGGGGCGAGCGATGGCAACGGGAAGCGAGGGTAACGGGAGGGGGACGCAATGGCGACGAGCGGGGGAAACGAGGGCGAGGGGCGGGGGAAACGAGGGCGAGGGGCGGGGAAAC